>JAKCPI010014641.1:0-16291 GCA_023213315.1 Euborellia annulipes | reverse complement strand
ATCCGTATAAAATGTTTTTAGAAATTAGAAATACAATAGGGTCTATATAAAATATTTTGGAAAAAAATGAATTTCTTACTCTTTTAATTTAAAAGATTTTATTTTTCAAAAGAAAAAATGTATCATTTTTAAAAATAAATGAAATAAAAGGAGACATATTATTGACCCCCACTGCCCCTCCTATTGGATGCCAGGGGGCAATGTACCCTTGCCCTCCCTCCCCCAGTTCCGGCGCCTATGAGTAGATCATTTAATAAATAAGATGGAATTTATAATTAAAGAGTTATCACAAAATATATTAATGTATTAAAAATTTTTCCACTTCAGTTCGATCATGTTTAAATAGCTTTGAAATGCGTGATTAGTAAATTATTAAGCAAGATGACCTTTGTATATGGAGATCCGAATGTCTGTCTGTCTGTCAGAGTGGCATGTCTTTAAAAAATAAAAAAAATCAACTCTATTTATCATATCATTAAGGATAAAAAAAATTGATTAAAATTTTTTAATTCTTAATAGGCGTATATATTATAATAAGTAAAAAAAAATTGCATAAGGTTTTTTTTTTCAAATATGATGAAATGATTCATAAAATAAAAAATAATAATAAAATAATCTAATGAATGTTTTCCTGAATTGATTAGAATACTGTAAGTTTATTTAAATATGAAAAATCATAAAAATTTAAATGTTTTTTTTAATTTCAACAGGTATTAGTAATTGAGTTATATACAGTGACGTAGCGAGGGGGGGGGCAAGGGGAGTCATCATGCTCCGGGCGCTACTCACAAAGGGGCGCCAAATGGTCCGCAAAAAAAAAATAATAATTTTAATGCCCGGAAAAATTTGGTTCCTCAAAAAAAATAAAATTTTTCAGTAGGAAGGGGAAAAAATTTCGCAAAATTTAGCCTCCTAAAAAAAGGTAAAATTATTTTAACAGAAGGGCAAAAAATTTTGAAAATTTTTGAGTTCGGGCTTCCCCGAAAAAATTTCTATATACGCTCCTATTCAAATAGGGGGGGGGGGGGGGGGGGGAGGGGCGCTGAAAAGGTATTGTGCCCCGGGCGCGAGTTAAGCTCGCTACGCCACTGGCTATATTATCAAGGTTCTAAAGAATTTAACGCTACTTCTACAAAAATAACAATAGGTAGGAATTGGAGGCCTTTTTCAGTCCGTAAAAGAAACAAAATATATCTTATTTATTTATTGATTTTTCTTCCTCATACCACAGATTTCGACCGCAGGGCTTCCACAGTGAAAAGAGAATCAAATTTGTGAATTCATTAGAAAACAAATTATTAAAATACAATACATGATTAAGATGGTATATCTATAAGAGATGAGACCTCTCTCTATTTTTGCGCCAGCAATTCATAAATAATATATATGAGGAGAAAAATGCTTTTTGTTAATGGGCGTTCAACAGTCTTTTTCATTTGGGCCACCCTTCCAGATATTAGGCGCTGATTGGTATTGCTTGATGACAGCGATCTTGGGGGCTGTTCTTTTATCTTGGCAGACTTGTTGGCAACAATAAGTTTGTTTTTTAAATTTGTTTTTTTTCTGGTGTAGGGGTTAGCGTGCCGGCCTTATATACCAAGGGTCGCGGGTTCGGACCCCAGGCAGTCCGATGATTTTATTTAATTAATATTTAATTTGTGTATATTTACAAGTTTTTTTAATGACCCCTGTATGATTTTGTTTTGATTTTTCTTTCAAAATTAACGAAAAATGTCGTTTTCTTCTGTGATTATTTCAAAAACTATTCAGTTTTCAGAAAAATATCAAAGAATAAAAACTTTTAAAATTGAGTATTTTATCATAATATAACAAAGAAATTGAAAATTTCGGAATTTCTGAAAAAACCTATTAGGTAAAGTACTACTTCCAGATGAAGTATTTACTCCAAAAGTTGATAGAAGTCTACAATTTTAGTGTAAGGAGCATATACCAAATTTCATCCATCTAGCTGCTTTGGTTTTTAAGTAATCGTGTTCACACACACACACACACACACCCAGACGTATTTCCAAAAGAATATACGAGAAAGTCTCGGGAAAGTCATTCCCCATATTTTTTGTTACTAAAATTGATGGCACGCTTCGTAACGATAATTGAAAAATTTAATATTAATTTTAATTAAATTTCAATATCCCCCCTACTATTCAATTAAAATACCAGTAATTATCTGAATCGCTTTATTTTGATTATTAAGAAAAAAAAAAATTAGTATTTGTATACTCTATCATAAATGAGTAAAGCAAATGAAAGGAGTGAGCTGAGCTCAGCTGTTGTCAACTGATTTAGGCCCCGAGACCAGCTGATTGCATGTCTCCCTTTGGTGGGGGTAGTGATTGACCTCCCCTCACGCGCCGCGCTGCGCTTCCCCTCTCTCTCGCCAACCAAGCAACATTTGACTTCAGTCGTCCAAGTCAACCAGTTGGATTCGAGACCTCGTTAAGTGAGCATTGACACATACGTCTAAATACTCACGAAATAAAAAAAAACAAAAAACAAAACCCACTTAAAAATATATAATAACAACAACACCCAAGAGAGAAAATTTAACAAACAATATATCGTTTCAAATATTTTAAATCAATAAACAAATAAAAATATTCTAACTAAAAGACGCCATCTTTTTTTTTATTTTTTTTTATATTTTGTTTAAATAAAAAAAAAAAAAAAAAGGAAAAATTATTGTGAGAAATAGATCAATTAGTGCTTTTCAAGTGTTTTCATTTTAATGTGCTATTCTTCCAAAACATCATTGTACACCTCTAAAAATCAGGTATGTGTTAAACGCTTTGTTTATTATTGCACGTTAAAGAGACAATAGAGTTCATAGACATTAGGGGCCAACTACCTCAGCAAGGAAAAAGGGGGGCCTAGACACAAAAACAAACATCTGACACCTCTTTCCTGGGGGAGAAGAGGGTTTTTATTTCTTTTTTTAAATACTTTAGAGAATGACACCTTTTTTATTTCCTAAAAAAAAAAATTATAAATAGATTTTACTATGAATAAATATTATTTATTCAATAATTTTTATTAATCGTGGTTTCTAATTTAATCTTTTATTTTCATATTTTAAAATAGATTATTTCCTTTTTTTATAATTTGCAAAGAATATTGAAAATTGTGTCAATTTGGAAAAGGTATTGAGTAAAAATTACAATTAAATGGTGACATAACAATTGAAAATAGTTGGTATTTTCTGAGTGAAGAATTAACAAAAAATTATGCTTTTTTTTTTTTATAAATGTTCGACGTTGCTTGTCAAAATTCCTTTCTCATTTGACGTAAATCTCCTTTTTTCTTCTTAATATTTTCAATTCACAACAGGATTTAAAATCAAACCAAAATAACGCGATACATAATATTAAAGAACGAAAAATAATCAATAATACTTTAATAATATATAGGCCTATATATAAATTCGTTTAGAGGAGAGAGAACTACCAAGTTCATTGAATTTAAATTTGATTTTGAGCATTTTTATTACATTTTTTATTTATTAAAGAATTATATAAAAAAACAACAATTTATTTATTTATATAAAGGCTACCGAAAAAAGTGGACGAAAACAAAATTTGAAAATGTAATTTGAGTTGCTTGCTCACCTTAGCTTGTTTAAATTGATTTATTACTCTAATAAAATTTAAATAATGTGAATTTTTTTTTTCTCTATAATATTTAATAATTATTTTAATCACTTCATATTTTTTTTTTTTTTAAATAGGATTATTTTTAATAAAATTTTTTCCTTATATAAAACAATTTAATCCATTTTTAACTTAAATTTGATATACCATGGGTATAATATATTAATCGTTTAATTTTTTTTATTTGTGAAAATACTATTAAAATGTGGTGAGACCAAGAGCGGATCCAGAGGAGTTTCTCGGGGAAGGGGGGGGGGAAGAGGGGGTAATCTGGTGTGACAGGTCGCACAGTATTTAAAAAAAAAGAAAAGAATATATATACAAATCAAATATTTAAGTATTAATTTTTAAAATTTTATTCCCCCCCCCCAAAAAAAAAATATTTTTCTCAAATCTCGGGGAGGGGGTAATTATCCCCTTTACCCCTCCCCCCTTGTATCCTCCCTTGGGTGAGACTAATCGCTAACACACTTTCTTGCAATCGAAAATATTTATATTTTGTTACCATGGCATCCATCTCTATTTTTTTAAAGTCTTCGGTACCTTAGGCCATATTAACTGCGATATTTATGGGGATCTAGGCATATTTATTTATATTATTTGGTATCCAATATTTCCATTTCTATTCGATTTATTTATTGTGATATAATTTAAATAAAGCAAATTTATTTTCTATACTATTTAATAATTAAATTAAAATTAGCCTACTAGTTTAGGGAGAAATTTCATATAATAATTGATATATGACCCAATATTTATAACCAAAATTGAGCTGATTTTGAGGAAATCGGAAAAACACGAAAAAAGTGAATCAAATGTGTTCACATTACAGGTACAGAGAGGATAAATATTAAAGCACCCCATGCTTTTACCAAGTGATTATTTGTCTTTATAATAGAAGACAGGCGTAGCCACGGGGGAGAGGTTTTGGGGGTTAAACCCTCCCCCCCCCCCCCATGAGACGCAAGCCATGAGTAAATATTTAAGCTCTATATTACAAAAAATTAATAATTTTCGCCAGCAATTTTGCAATTGTATTGTACTTTAAAAAAAAAAGTATTTTCTGTTTTTTTTTTTTTTTTTTTTTTTTTTTTTTTAAACATTCACACTTTTTTTCTCATTCACACTCACATTCACAGTCTTTTCGGCAACTCAGGCCATATAAGACTTTGACGATAACTGTTATTTATGGATTTATCTATATTGGGGTCCAAGCATTCTTATTTGGACCCTGTTATGCAATGGTGTGTCAAAGACCAAACATCGAGTTTTGAGAAAATCAACAATAAAGTTTTTTGTTTACATTGGATTATATTTAATTTTTCTTGTCAATTGTGCAAGTAACATTAAATATAAATTCTTTTAGGACATATTTCATAAAAATACTATTAATTAAAGCATTTGAAACAATATTCAGTGCTTAACTCATTTTTGAGTTTTTTTGGTCTTTGACACACCATTGCATAACAGGGTCCATTTAAGCCATTTGGTATCCAAGTGGCTTAAATAAAATCATCGGACTGCCTGGGGTCCGAACCCGCGACGTTTGGTATACGAGGTTACGCCAAGCCCCGAGAGCTAGTTGAATCTTACTAATCATTAGGGCTGGACTGTAAACCGGTTTACCGGTAAAAACCGGTAAAAATTTTTTACCGAAAACGCGGTAACGAACCTCTAATTCGATAAAAACCGGTTTTTTTTTCGAAAGTCGGTAAAAACCTATTTTTTCGGGCGGTAAAAAATTTTGGTTCCGCGAGAAAAAAAAATGTTTCGGCAAAAAATTTGCTCTCTAAAAAAAAGGTAAAATATTTTTCCGGCCGGGGAAAAATTTGGTTCCGCGGAGGGGAAAAAAATGTTTCGGCAAAAAATTGACATTCCGCGGGGGAAAAAAATGTTTCGGCAAAAATTGGCTCTCTAAAAAAAAAGGTAAAATATTCTTCCGGCCGGGGAAAAATTTTGGCCCCGCGGGGGAAAAATTTTGGCCCCGCGGGGGAAAAAATGTTTCGGCAAAAAATTGGCTCTCTAAAAAAAAGGTAAAATATTTTTTCGGCCTGGGAAAAATTTTGGTTCCGCAAAAAAAAAAAATGTTCCGCGGCGGCAAACTTTGGTTCCGCGGGCGGTAAAAAATTTTTACCGACTTTCGAGAAAAACCGTTTTTTTTTCATTATCGAGGTCGGTAATGAAAATCCATTACCGTCCAGCCCTACTAATCATGTACATTGTTGTAATAAATTTCCTGTAGCAAATTTTTTATCCCATACTTTGAAAATTGATTTTCATTAGACTTCTTATACTGCCGCATTACTGGGGGGGGGGAGATAAATTCTCTCTTTAACATCCCCCCCCCCATAAAAAATTTCTGACTTCGCCTCTGATAGAAGATGAAATTTTTTTTTGAAATTCTTTTCAATGATTGAACCACAAAACTTTCCATTAAAATTTTTTTATATATTTTATTTTTACTTTCTCTTACCTATGTATATATGTAATATATATATAGAGAGAAAGTATTGGATTCATGTCAAAAATTCGATGTCGAGATTTTGATGGATCTTCACGTTTTGAGGTCCCCTGAATCCAAAAAAAGTGGTTTTCGCGACATGGTCTGTCTGTGTGTGGGTGGGTGGGTGGGTGGGTGGGTGTGTGTCAAATTTTAAGCATGAAGGAATTGAGCTATGAGGCTGAAATTTTATATTTAAGTTAAACACCCCCCGGGACCGGAAAAATAAGCTTTTAATCAAAATCGGCCAAAGAGTACTAGTACTTTACTGATGTACTTTTTCAGTTTTTTTCGATTTTCTCAAAATTCGCTCTAACGATTTTGATTAAAATTCAAAAATCAATTATTTTTTAGATGCTCTTTCAAATGTATATTCTCGTTTTGCCCACAAAATTGTTTGAAGCACACTTTACTCTTGTGCTTCATAGGAAAGATAGGAGAAATGGTTGCCATGGTAACAAAATATAAATATTTTCCCATACTTATAAATTTTACATCTGAATTCAAATATTCCCTACTGCCGGGAACTAAATACATGTCGACACAAAAAATCTGGTGTGACAAGCACAGTGCACAACTTTCGATTACCGAAGGTAAGAGAAAGTTGTGTGCTGTGCGCCAGTCACACCAGATTTTTTTAACAACGAAATATTAATAATAATAGTCTATTAATCATCCCTGTACTTGTACTCTTTTTACCTTGAGATATTTTACTCATACACACAGACCGACTTTTTTGAACTCAAAAAGTGTATTCCCATCAGAATCTTGACATCGAACTTTTGATGCAATCGCAAATCGCGACGCTTTCTCTTTTATTTATTAAACTTACTTATAGGGGCCTATAAGTCCCACTCACACTTACTTTTTGGCAACTTAGGCCATATAAGACTTTGTACGATACTCAGTATTTTAATTATCTATGGGGGTCCAGGCATTCTTATTTAAACCATTTGGTATACAAATGGTTTAAATAAAATCATCGGACTGAGTTGGAATCCAAATCCGCGACCCTTGGTATACAAGACAGACGCGCTACCAACTATCCCAAGTAGGGTTGGTCGAATCGATTTCGATTTTAATCGAAAATCGATTTTGAGCTTCGATTTTCGATTAAAATCGAAATCGATTCAGTGTATTGAAAAAATCGAAAAAATCGATTTTTGACGGCCGATTTTCGATTTTCGATTTTCCAAGAAAGTGATTTTAGCGACATGATCTGTCCGTCTGTGTTCAATTTTAAGCTTGAAGGATTTGAGCTATGAAGTTGGAATTTAAGATAGACACCCCCTGGAGCGAGAAAATAAGCGGTTCATTAAAATTGGCCAAAAAGTACTAGTACTTTACTGAGGTAGTTTTTCAAGTTTTTTGATTTTCTTAAAAAAAAACCCCAACGATTTTGATTAAAATTCAAAAATCAATTATTTTTTAGATGCTCTTTAAAATGTACACTTTACTCTTGTATAGGAAAGGTAGGGGAATTTGTTGCAATGGTAACAAAATATAAATATTTCCCCATGTTTATAAATTTTAATCTTGAATTCAGCCCTCGGGGCTTGGTGTAGTGGTTAGCATGCTAACCTCGTATATCAAAAGTCGCGGGTTCGGACCCCAGGCAGTCCGGTGATTTTATTTAAGCCATTTGGATACCAAATGGCTTAAATAAAAATGCCTGGACCCCTAATATGTGTGTATTATCAATAACGGATATCGTAAAAGTCTTAAATGGCCTCAGTTGCCGAGAAGACTGTGTGAATGAGAAAAAAGGGTGTTTAAAAAAAAAAATCTGGTGTGACTGGCGCACAGCACACAACTTTCTCTTACCCTTCGGTAAGAGAAAGTTGCGCACTGTGCTGGTCACACCAGATTTTTTGTGTCGAGATATATTTAGTTTCCCATAGCACCTTAGTTTCAAACTTGCATTTTAAATGTTGACTGCTTCAAATAAACTATGGTTATTTTTCAAAATTTTAATCTCATATTTGGACATTTTATACACAATATAGATTCGTAAATAAATACAAAATTTCATAAGAATTGGAAAAAAAAATTTTAAATGCGTAAAAAGTTCCAAAGGGGACCGACCCCCTTTTGAATCGAAATTAACATACAAATCCCTATAGGAAATTAACATTGGCCAAATGCGAAGATAAGGTAGAAAAATTTAAAACGCGTAGAAAGAGAGAAGATAATTTTGTGAGAGAGAGAGATATGTTTTCTCCGAAAAAAAAATGGGCGTTTAAATAATAATTTTTTTTTTTTTTTTTTAAAAAAACATTCACACTTTTTTCTCATTCACACTCACATTCACACACACATTCACACAGTCTTTTCGGCAACTGAGGCCATTTAAGACTTTTACGTTAATCAGTATGTTTAATATATCAATTGTGGGGTCCAGGCATTTTTATTTAAGTCATTTGGTATCCAAATGCCTTAAATAAAATTATCGGACTGCCTGGGGTCCGAACCCGAGACGTTCGGTATAGAAGGTAGGCACGCTACCACTACCCAAGCCCCTTGGGCTTAAATAATAATTGATTTTTAATCTAATAAAAAGAAAAAGATTTAAATTCGGTTACCATGGCAACCATTTATTTCTCCTATCTTTCCTATGAAGCACAAGAGTAAAGTGTGCTTCAAACAATTTTGAGGGCAAAACGAGAATATACATTTGAAAGAGCATCTAAAAAATAATTGATTTTTGAATTTTAATCAAAATCGTTAGAGCGAATTTTGAGAAAATCGAAAAAAACTGAAAAAGTACATCAGTAAAGTACTAGTACTTTTTGGCCGATTTTGATTAAAAGCTTATTTTGTCGGTCCCGGGGGGGTGTTTAACTTAAATATAAAATTTCAGCTTCCTAGCTCAATTCCTTCATGCTTAAAATTGAACACACACACACACACACACACACACACACACACACAAGACAGACAGACAGACAGACAGACCATGTCGCGAAAACCACTTTTTTGGATTCAGGGGACCTCAAAATGTGAAGATCCATCAAAATCTCGACATCGAATTTTTTGACATGAAACCAATACTTTCTCTCTCTATATATTTCATATATAGGGTACGAGAAAGTAAAAATCTTGAATTCAAATGTACCTTAAGCTTACTGTCAGAACCTAAATATATCTCCACACAAAAATTTGGTGTGACAAGCACAGAACACAACTTTCGCTTACTGAAGATAAGAGAAAGTTGTGCTGTGCGACGAGTCCCACCAGATTTTTTAAGAAATATAGAAGCTGATGTTTGGTTCTCTTGGTTTGTTAAAATTTACGCTATAACGTTAAAACTTAAGTTATAAAGATTAAATATGTTATACCATATACAATGTGTTGGTTTTTAAAGAAGTTATAAAGACTGAATAAATTGATCATCAGTAATGCAACGTTCTATTTTTCTTGTTCCACAAACCGCTTGAAAATCGTAAGCAGAACCTTAAAATCAACTTATGGGCATAGTGAAAGATTTTTTGTAAAAAAATCGAAAATCGATTAAAATCGATTTTTTTAAGGCAAAAATCGATTTTTTTAAAAATCGATTATTTGGTTTCGATTTTAAAAATCGAAAATCGATAATCGATTCAGCCTCCGAATCTACCAACCCTAATCACAAGCCCAAGGGCAAAATTCATCTTAATACCTAATCAAAATTTTATTTAAATAAAAATAGGATTCATTTATTATTCTTTCTTACTTCATTTTTTGTTTGTTTAATTTGATAGATTTCAAAATCAGAAAGAATCTCATTAATTTTGTTTAGTTGTGTTAATTAAATAAATTGGAAATAGCTAATTGATAAGAATTTATTACGAAAATTTTTTAATTTTATCGCAATGTTTAATTGTTAAGTTTTTATAATAATTTTTACTTTCTCTTACCTATGTATATATGTAATATATATATAGAGAGAAAGTATTGGATTCATGTCAAAAATTCGATGTCGAGATTTTGATGGATCTTTACGTTTTGAGGTCCCCTGAATCCAAAAAAGTGATTTTCGCGACATGGTCTGTCTGTGTGTGTGTCTGTGTGTGTGTCTGTGTGTGTGTCTGTGTGTGTGTGTGTGTTTCAATTTTAAGCATGAAGGAATTGGGCTACGAGGTTGAAATTTTATATTTAAGTTAAACACCCCCGGGACCGGAAAAATAAGCTTTTAATCAAAATCGGCCAAAGAGTACTAGTACTTTACTGATGTACTTTTTCAGTTTTTTTTCGATTTTCTCAAAATTAGCTCTAACGATTTTGATTAAAATTCAAAAATCAATTATTTTTTAGATTCTCTTTCAAATGTATATTCTCGTTTTGCTCTCAAAATTGTTTGAAGCACACTTTACTCTTGTGCTTCATAGAGAAGATAGGAGAAATGGTTGCCATGGTAACAAAATATAAATATTTTCCCATGTTTATAAATTTGACATCTTTAATTCTAATATATTGGCGGAAACTAAATATATGTCGACACAAAAAATCTGGTGTGACAAGCACAGAACACAACTTTCGATTACCGAAGGTAAGAGAAAGTTGTGTGCTGTGCGACAGTCACACCAGATTTTTTTTTTTTTGTTTGTGGTCTTTTTCGGCATCTAAGGCCATTTAGACCCCATCCCTATTTATTTCAAATGATTCGTATCCAATAAAAATGAAATAAATTTTTCTCGCTTGGGGCGGGAAGCGAACTCGGAACCCCAAGCATGAGTTAAAAATTGTGAAATAAAAGTTGCGTCTCAATTATATGCTAAATTTTCGAATAGACAGTTCTAGAATCCAATTTGACGTCATAAAGATGTTATGATAAGTGCTACATTAATGATAGGAAATGTAAAAAAAATATATAATTTTGAAACACATCTTTGCAAATAATTGATCATTTATATAATTATGATATTTCGCAAAAAAAAATACTCTATTATCATTATTTTAATAATGATGACGACCTAAAAATCTATTTTATATTTATCTATTAAATTTATTTAATTTCCAGGCTTTGACATTTTTTTTCGCTTAACAATTTATTTACCTTCTCAGGGTTTCCCACGTTTACGTAGCTAATAACATGCCACGTCACAACCTTTGATCCCCACTCACATCACTTTATATAGAAAGAGAAAGTGTCTAGTTTCTTGCTAAACGTGTAATTTTTCTATAAGTCAGATGAATAAAAAAATTACTAAAATGAAGACTTGTGTGAATCATACGTGAATTTATCCTTGTTGATGATTCATACTTTATAATAATTCTCTTACCTAAAGACTTGAACGTACATATATGACTTGAATAATTTTGAAGTCTTACTTGATTGGATGACATGGTTTTGTTGGTATTTTAGTAGGTCACAATTTTGACGTAAAGTATATCTTGTGAAACACTGACCTCGCTTAAGGAGATTGTGACAAACCTAGAAACAATATCCCTTTTAATTAATTGAAAAAAATATTTTAAATTAATTAATATTACGCAAAATGACTGGAATTGATTAAAATAAAAAGATTAGATTATTTTCAACATTGAATGTTCTAAAAACAGAAAGATTTATTTTTTTTTCACTACTGTTTATATTATCCATGAGTTCCGCATGATACGAATTTGGGAAAATCGATCCACATCCTGTCCTTTGACCTATCTTTAGCGCAATGAAGTATTTAAGGAACCGGATCTTTTATAAAAATAAACTCACTTGATTAGTTTTTTAATTCTTAATACTAGTCAAGTTCAAGCGCGATTTTTCCCAAGATTTTTTTTTTTCATCTTTCTCTTGTTATTTATAAGAAAGATGCAGGTTCCTGATCGAAGTCGCCCAGCCAAGTTCAATGAGGCCGCGGCGTGGTGACCAACTGCTGGGATTTGAGCCAGCCTCCAAGGTTATCCTGTATTATAGGACAGACATGTATCATTCTGGCCAACATTCCTTCTGCATGATTTTGCCATCAGCTGACAAATTATTTTACTTCTCACGAATAATCAATCAATATCTATTTCTCTGAATTTTTTTATGATATCTTCTTCTATTAGAATATTTACTTTATTCATTGATTTAAGTTGAAAAATATGAATTTTTCCCACGCTGCTGATCAGCCCCATCCAACTTGTCTGGCACTGGGCATTCTTTTTTTCACCCACGTTTAACCTTTGGTATTAAAAGTTTTATGTATTTTTATGTTTAGGTCTTCATTTTATAACATTTTTAAGAGCGTTTTTAAATAAGATGATAGGTGTTATTTATTTATTTATTTATCCAAACATGTTATTTTCTAATAAAAAATAAAAATAATATTTTTCTTTTACACTTATAGATTCTTCTGTATTTTGCAATATTGCAAATACAAAATTTGTTCTCTTTAGAAATCTCCATTTAAAATGATTCTATTTAAAATACAAATCTATTTTTATAATACCGAATTGAATTTCATTTGTTTGTCTTGTTAGATTTTAATCGCTAGTTAGTAGATTGGTGAGATTCTGGCTTACGTACAAAAACACTCATTATGACTAATTCCCAAATTAATCATGGGAATTTTTCTTATTAGGAATAAATAAATTAAAATAGCATCCTAGTCAAAATGAGTTCGTTGTGTCGAGTTGGTTTCTTTGAAGAGTAGTTTCCTTGATGATCATTCAATAGACAAGTAAATTTAACCGTCCTATAAAATGTCGTATAAAAATAGGGCCTCGGTTGGCACACTATCCGGCAAAAGTATTGTCGAGTTCACTGTTAAGGACAAGAATCTTACAATTTTTTAATATTATATAAATGTGAACTCTGTCTAGTTTTGATCTCTTTTTCTTCCTTGTCCTTTTCCTTCTTTTTAGATAATAAATCTTTCTCTCAACAATTCTTCATATTCATTCGATTTAAACAGATGATCAAATGTGTCGCTTCTCTTTCAAAAGTATCTAAAGCAGAGGATATTTACTCAGTGTATCAATATACAATAGAATAATTGATAATTGTTTCTAATCTATTCCATAGCCAAAAAATAGGCAGTTTAGAAGGCATTTAGACCAGGGAATATAGAAGTTCATCTTATTGTCCAGATTTGAAGATAATTCATGTTCAATTCCATCTCAAGGCAAACAATTATACATCCTGAGGATGGAAAACTGAATATTATATTATTCTCATGGAAGTTAATTCCCTGAATAACCACGAGTCAGTTCGTCACACAAAATTATTTTTGGGAACATGATAACTTGTTAAATTGGGGGATTGTTAAAATGGTAATATTCTTCTCAATAGGATTGGATAATATGAATATGTGGATTATTATGTGTATCCGATAATAAGTCGATGTCGTTCACCCAGGGTCACCTAAGTGTCTGTACAAAGTCCATTCTTACTTAACATTCAATCTTCATTCTAGACCACGGTCACTGATTTCAAAATGAATTGATTATCAAGTGGTAGATCATAGTACAATAAAATCATCATTTATTTGCCACTACGCAATGTAAGATATTATAATTGTGTGCGAGATTATTGTTCTCCGAAAATGTTCCAAATGTCCTGATTGTCTTTCAATAGCAAATTTAGCTTATGATATGATAAAAATAGTGATTTCTCTGGCAACGCACCTGGCCAGAATATCGAAGGGTTCACTGGTTTAGATGTCCGTTGAAACATCCCACTTTCCTTTCAACCAAATTTGTTCATCCTGATGTTAAATTTAGATGGAGAATCTTTGGAATGTTTGTTTTTTTTAAAAGAGCCACTTGTCCAGGCAATCAAAACTCATAAGTAGATTTGGCTTGGCATATCGTTCCGACTTGGATTATTAATGAGGGCCATGAAAAAAAATAAATTTATTTTTTTAGAATTCTTCGCATAACTTAAGATATGATTCAAATCACCTATGACGTAATTGGTATTGTTCTAATATATACAAATTTATATATTTAAACAATTTTTTTTTTTCCTTATTTCGGAATAAAATTACTAAACTTTGTCGTATTTTTTCACTTTCTGTTATAAAGTATTGTAATATTCAAAAAATGCAGCCTCTTTATTTTTATGAAATATCAACGTTTTAGATGTCTCTGAGTTATTTTTGGAATTATGTATGTGAACAAGTTAACTTGAAAAAAGAAACGAGGTATAGTGTATGTTGGTCCTGTGTTCACAGTATCTTAAAAAACGCCCAACTAGCTAGAAATAAAAAGACTCACGTCATTTAAAACATTCGCCCTTTAATAAAATGTACATGTGCACGGATTTTTATGCATCAAGAACGATTACAACTTTGTGCCTAAAATAAATATAAGCCTTCAAGGACTGAGGATGGACAAATAAATTTTGCCCGAAACTTTTCCTTCGACATTTGGCATACAAAGGCTTCATTTTCTTTGCTGCTCCTGTACTTTCTCTTTTCTTTCTTATAACATCAACAGCAACTTCTCCCTGATTATAGAAATAAAATTTAGTTTGTGTTTCTTAAACTAAAAGTGTGAATCTACGGTATTTCAACCGGAAGTGGTATTTTACTCAAAATTTTAAAGTTATTTTAAACAGTTTTTATTTTTATATGTTCTTTCGAAAATTGAATAGTTTTTGAGATATTCACACTTAATTAAGATTATACTCGAGATGAGATTATTTCAGATTTATTGATAATATGGTATGCTATCACATGATTTTGATATTTTCAAAAATATGTTATTTTTAAATAAATGAACAATTTTTTTTTTAAACATCTCGTCCTCTCATGTTCTTGCCTAATATACCCCAGGATGTTAGACAACCAAGAGAGTTTCTCTTTTACTTTCTAGCACTACGTATTTCTAAAAAATAGCAAATACTTTTCTATTTACTCGTCAAAATAAAAGGATAAATCTGACAGGAAATATACAAACAAATATTTATTTCTTCCAAATCTATCCTTCATAAAATAATTTAAAATATTGAATATGCAAAAATTGGAATGTTAATAAAATCGTTTAAAAAATTTTACAAACAAATTAGATTACAGTTTGATTTTTTGATTTTCTCATTAACAGTTGAGCAAATTGCGAAAGAGGCACAGATGATGTCTCTCGAACTAGTTTGATGCTCACTGATCAAGATTTTCTCATGCGGGTATGGTTGGGGGACAGGAGGGGGATGATTAGGAAGTTATTACAATAAATATGGTGTCTACAATAATTTTTCTGAGTAACCCATTGAGCCACTTTTCGCCCTTTGTGTTTCTTAAATATATATTAAGGCCTCCATATTTAACTAAAGTAGAAAATTAAAAGATCGTTTGCAATTTTTACGCATTTATAGGAGGGGGGGGGGGGGGGGTAGTCACTGGCTATTCTCACTGTTATAAACTTGCGTATATTTGTATGTACCCTGATTTAATGCAAACCTATATTACAATAGTATGCGCAAGCTATAAAAAAGACTAGAGAATTTATATTATCGTTCTAAAATTAAATTGATTAATGAGGATAAAAAGTTAAAAGAGGTTATTTCTCAATAGATAATCAATCTCCAAGAGTTCATTTAAAACTGCTATTAACATTAGTTCCTTGTAATAATAAAATTGTAGAGTATTTTAGTACGCAATAGTAGTTTAAAATTACTATTTTTTCTATCATCCCATTCATCGGGATAAATCTAGAAATGAGATTCTTGCTAAGATATAAACCAGGTGGCCCTGAGTAAAAACTCGTAATCCAATGATAGATTCTCCAAATATTTATAATTAAAATAATATCAAACAAAATAGACCTTGAAATCAATATTTAAATATTAAGTTAAACTGTTCTAGAATAAATTCTACAAGGCTATTCTCTCTTTTAATGATTTCATACTCCCTTGAGTTAATCTTTAATTTCAATGAAAAGAAAAGTTTTAATTAATATTAAAGAAATGATGAAAAAAAAGCAATTTGGGATTGAGTTTCCAATTTCAATAATAAGTAATTTTATTTTAGTATAAATTTGTTATTTGAGAAATTTTGTGTTTAAATTCACCTATTTTATTGAAACACACACCCTTTTGATGGGTTCCTTTGTAGAAATATAATTTATTTGTATTCACTTTCTAGTCGTAGTATTAAAAGAGTTATAATTGAAACAAGGTGATAATTTTGTGATTGATTTGGAAAATAAATCAAGGCTAATCAAACAT
>JAKCPI010014640.1:0-39138 GCA_023213315.1 Euborellia annulipes | reverse complement strand
TATATTTAATTTTATTTTATGATGGTTTAAATCAGTGGTTTCCAAACTTATTTGTCCAACCGCCCCCTTTCAAGAAAAAATATTACTTAGCGCCCTTTAAATTATTATTATTTTTTAATTTTTTAAAGTAATTTTTTTTTTATAATTTCTCATTCACACTCACACTCACACACACATTCACACAGTCTTTTCGGCAACTTAGGCCATTTAAGACTTTAGACGATATCCGTTATTGATATAATTATACATATTGGGGTCCAGGCATTTTATTTAAGCCATTTGGTATCAAATGCCTTATATAAAATCATCGGACTACCTAGGGTCCAAACCCGCGACGTTTGGTATACGAGGTTAGCACGCTAACATCTACGCCAACCCCGAGGGCTTTTAAAGTTATTAAGCAGAAAGAAATATGTATTGATGTTTCTACCTTTTTCCATAAAATATACCACTGCCCTCCTGGATTGCTTCAGCGCCCACTTTGGGGGAAATCAAAGCCCTAAGCCCCCGGGTCTGGCGTAGTAGGTAGCGTGCCTACCTCCTATGCCAAACGTCGTGGGTTCGAACCCAGGCAGTCCGATGATTTTATTTAAGCCATTTGGATACCAGATGGCTTAAATAGAAATGCCTGAACCCCCAATAGATATATTCATTACAACGGTTATCGTCAAAGTCTTAAATGGCCTGAGTTGCCCAAAAGACTGTTGAATGTGTATGTGAGTGTGAGTGTGAATGAGAAAAAGTGTGAATGTTTAACAAAAAAAAAAAAAATAATAATCTTTGGTTTAAATAGTAACCGCCAGGGGAGAGACTTTTGCCTTGATTTTAGGCAACCAAAATGTTTAGCTGCCGGAAATTGTGCTATTTTTCTATACAAGAAAGGAAGCAGGTATTTTCTTCAATTCTGTTATTTCACAAATACGAATTGCTTGTCTAAACTCAAGCCTCTCCTGGTGGTTAATAGTGGCATCGAATCAGTATATTAGTATTGTATAAACAAAACGGATATTTGTGTGTCTATTACTTTTTGGAAGGCTTTTACATATGCTGTAGGGTTTCGGAAACGAGGTACTTTGACAACTGGATCTTCAATATTTTGGGCATTCAAACATCAGGTGGCCTGGACTCTCGGATAGTTATTCCAATAGGGAGAAGGGGAAAAGGCTGATTCGGAAGAGCGAGTGTGCTTGATTCTTAAGTCTAGCGAGTAATACTAGTAGCTACTGCCTAAAAATAATCGTTCACATTTACCGGCGAGTACAGTTCACAAGTGATGAACAACCTGCAACGCAAAAAGTAAATAAACTGATTAGGTTTATCACAAAGGCTATTTTAGAAGAGTTGGACGAGGAAATTTGGGTGATTCGTAAAAAGAGGTTACGAAAATGGATCGAAAGAGAAATGAGCTCTGAAGGAATTTGCATTAGAAGTTCCCAAAGAATACTTCGATAGTTTCAGAATGTCAGAAATCTGTTTCAATTTTCTGTTAATAAAATTACAGTCTCAAATATTTAAATACCCATTTAAAAACTGCTATTACAAAATTACAAGTAGCTCTCTACTTTCTGGATGCAGTGGTGGGGGTGCTACTCTATCGAATAAATAGAAAATGGATTGACTAGTAGAATAAGTTTATATTTCAAAAAAATATTCATCTCATTGTGAGCTGTTATTGTTTTGTGTTTTTTGACTCTGTACATTGAATCACTTCAAATTGTTCACAGGCCTGATGATGGTCAACTTTGAGCGAAACTGATCGATTTGCAAATTCAGTGGTCCTGATACAAATAAATATCCTCGACATAATTCTCTGAATTATTTATTTCTTGCTCATCCAACTGCATACAACCTTCCTGATTTCTCCACTTAAAATACTAACGTAGTGGGAACGTGGCTTTAGTCTATTGGAGAACATTAGAGATGCTCTTTTGTCGATTTGTGAATCCTTGAACCAAGATTGAGAAGAGTATTTTTTTTACTTGGTAGAGAAAAAGAACCCTTTTCTTGACTAGAAGTTCTTCAATTATCGGAGTAGAGGTTAGATATATTGACAAATGCCAATATTGATAACCTCTATGGTGTTGCTATATTGCCTAAGATGCCGAAAAGACTTTAAAAGAAAAAGCCGAAATGTTCAAACTAACCTTTTAAATTTAAAACCCTATTTCATATGTCATTGACCATCTTGATTGCAAATTTCTAACTGCTTCTTTATTTTTATTTTTTTTAAAGCCAATGAAATAATAAAATCTTCTATTTGCATAGAATAAATCACTAAATGCACTCCTCTCTCTCTCTCTCTCTCGATATGCAAAAAGTTCAACTGGATTTCTTCTTCTTCTTTTGCTTCTCTTCACCTTCTTGGACCAGTTTTCGAGTCAATTTGCGCAGCAAAGAAAAAAAAAACGAACAAGAGAAGAGAGAACCTGTTGCTGGGGATTCTCTCTTCTTATTTATTATCGAGCGCTCTCTCTCTTTAACTTCTTTTATCACTCGCTTCTCTTTCTCAGGGAGGAAGAATTATTTACTAATTGAAATATTTGGCCACATCCAAATATGTATAATAATTTTTTTTTTTTTTTTTTGGGTTTTTCAACGAAAACTTGTATTTTTTCTAAGAAAATCCTTATTACGGTGTTTTCCAACGTGGGATCTACGCGGGACGATTTGATTGTTAAGCCTTACTATTTTACTTTCTCTTACCTATGTATATATGTAATATATATAGAGAGAAAGTATTGGATTCATGTCAAAAATTCGATGTCGAGATTTTGATGGATCTTCACGTTTTGAGGTCCCCTGAATCCAAAAAAAGTGGTTTTCCCGACATGGTCTGTGTGTGTGTGTGTGTGTGTGTGTGTGTGTGTGTGTTCAATTTTAAGCATGAAGGAATTGAGCTACGATGTTGAAATTTTATATTTTAGTTAAACACCCCCGGGACCGGAAAAATAAGCTTTTAATCAAAATCGGCCAAAGAGTACTAGTACTTTACTGATGTACTTTTTCAGTTTTTTCGATTTTCTCAAAATTTGCTCCAACGATTTTTTTTAAAATTCAAAAATCAATTATTTTTTAGATGCTCTTTCAAATGTATATTCTCATTTTGCGATTGAAATCTTCTGAAGACCACTTTACTCTTGTATTTCATAGGGAAGATAGGAGAAATGGTTGCCATGGTAACAAAATATAAATATTTTCCCATACTTATAAATTTTACATCTGAATTCATATGTTCCATACTGTCATGTCGGGAACTAAATATATATCGACACAAAAAATCTGGTGTGACAAGCACAGAACACAACTTTCGATTACCGAAGGTAAGAGAAAGTTGTGTGCTGTGCGCCAGTCACACCAGATTTTGTTGAATTGTTTTCTTCCTAATAATGTCTATGTAAGGGGGGGGGGACTTTAAAAATCTTAGAAAGGCTTAGGTGGGGCATAGCACAATTATTTTAACTTCCTAAGATATACTTGTTATTAAATTTCATTAAAGCCTGTGTATAACTTTCACCCCTATTTCTTAAATATTATGTGAACAAATTAAGACAAATGATCGTCCGGATGATCAAATAATAGTAAAAGAAAGTTAGCTCTCGAGTTGGCAATATCTTTGCCAAAATACTCCTTCAATTTTATATTCTTTATTAACAATGGTTGTTTCAATAACAATGAGAATTCTTCTTCAGAATTTAATTTCAAGATATAAGAGCATACTATTAATAATATTAAAGCGTAATAATTCTAATATAATTTTGTCGATGGTTCTTATTGATAACGTTAAAAAGAAAAAAAAAAACAAATTGTGTTTCTACTATAGTTTATTAACTGTACAGATGTGTGTAGTCTATCTACATGGAGCATATAGATAAATTCAATTAAATTTTTTACCGATTCTGACGACGTTTCGGGAACTAAACGTCATCCATCATCAGAAAATTACGTTATGTATAGTCAGACCAAACAAGAATTTACAACCTTCCGGTATATTTTAATTTTTATAATTATAGGAGCGTATAACCAAGAACAAAGAATATGTGGCTGAAACAAAAAATCATCCTCATTTCTTAATTGACATTTTTATTGACGGTTTCAATGAGAGCCATCCTCATAACTACATACTGTTGTATGTACTATCTGTATCAGCCTAAAATAACCACTGGCTAGAGATCTGACTCGCCCCTTCCTAAAGAACTTTGATATTAGCCTAATTTTTTTTAATGTTTATTTATATCAATTAATTAAGCCATTTGAAAAATTTTGTCTGTATGAGCACCCACCCATACAGCTTGGAATGTTGCAGAAACATTGCGAATCATGCATATAATGCCAAAAAAATGCAGAAATATTGATAATATTGCAAAATTTTGGCAATATTGCAGCGGCAATATTCCAAGCTACCCATACAGCACAAAATATTGCAGCAATGTTGCAGAAATATTGTAATCAATATTACAAATCTTGCAGCAATATTGCCAATATTTCAGCGGCAATATTCCAAGCTAGGAATATAGCAGCAACATTGCAGCAATTTTCCTATGTCTGCATTTTTGTAACATTGCAGCAATATTACTGCAATGTTGCTGTTTGAGCTGCAATATTGCATCAATGTTGCTGCAATATTGTCAATATTGAGCAAGATTCGCAATATTTCTGCAACATTGCTGCAATATTTTGTGATGTGTGGGTAGGCGGGCATAGGAATATTGCAGTAAACCTTGCAACAACATTCCTATGCCTGCCTCTTTGCAACATTGCTGCAAGATTGGCAATATTCTGCAATATTCAAAGCTGTCTGGGCAAATATATATATATATATATATATATATGTATGCATGTATACATACATCTGTGTGTTGGTTGCATAGCTTAAATGCACTTGCTCTAAGTTGTTTTCTCTCTCAATAGGGTGCACTGCTAGAACGGATACTTTTGAGTGATACAGATAGTACAATGCTTTTATATGTTGAAATTAAAAACCGAGGATTGCTTCTCGTTTATACTGAGACAACCGTTAATAAAATTGAAGGCGTATTTTCACAAATAATTTGCCACCCCCGTTAGCTAACGTCATAAACTTTCTTTATACTCAAAAAAAAAAAATTCCTACTAACGTAACAATCAAAAAATTAAAATATCTCTTTTTTTCATCCAATAAGATCAATTTTATATTTCCGGTGAAATGTAACACACAAATACTATAGAAATTAATTTTTATAATTTTGTTTTTATTCCACAATTCAATCTAACTCCTTTTTTTTTTATTTATTATTCCTCCATTCATCCATTCATCGATTGATTATAGAAAGTAAAGTAGAAAACTTGAATATCATCCTTTTTAAAGGAATCTAGAGTAAAAAAAACAAATTGTTCAATGGATAATCAATGAATGCCATTTCGATTATCATTGTAATGATGATAATGATGATGTTGATTTGAGTATCAAAAGGAAATGTCCATCATTTGGCAAAAATATATATATATATATGAAAAGTTAAGTTAGTACGCGGCGCGCGCCTCCCGAGCTGCCGCTTTCTCTACATATATATGATGGTGTGTGTGTGTGTGTGTCTGGACCATTTCATTGATGCGAGCGTGGGAACGTTTCGTTCTCTTCTCTTGATGCGAGCGCCCGGCCGGCCCGGGTCATCGCACCTGTTGACTCCCGTCGCCGCCGCCGCCGCGATAACTGGTTTGCCCTCCAACATTACCGCCCCCAACACACACACACACACAATTCATATATATCCACTTGCTAGCAATGATTCGCCTAACCAAACTGACAGCCAATTTTTTTTTCTCATACATACATACATACATATATATACATACACAAGATCATCTTTATTTTTTCAAGTACCTTGAGTCTATTTTGTTCTTGTTTTATTTATTCGTTGAATTTTGTTTATTTTTCAACAAAGGATTACACACTATCGATTTGTTGCCCTTGTCAAAGATATTCACTGACAAATTTTGATGAGATTTCTTTCTTGATTTTTTTTTTTATAGCGATTCCAATTTTAAAGATGAAAATAATAATTATCAAAAATCTGATGTGATCAACCACACATCACAGAACTTTCTCCTAACTTCTATAAACAAAAGTTGTGTGATCTGCTATCACACCACATTTTTCGTATTCAAGTACTAGTTTTCTTTGACAAAATCTTGTTTTCCTGTCATCGAACGTTCGTAGAATCATTTTATCTTTTTTGGGAGACTAAAATTTTCCGCCCATTTTAAAGCTTGGCGGGATCATTTTTTTTCGTTGAGGAAGAAATCATTTTCATAGACTATATATTTTATTTAGAGGGGAGTGTCACCCTCAATTGTGTCAGACCAGGTTTGGACCACAAAAAAAAAAGGTTCGGATAATTTATTCTTAAACTGTAAATATTCGATGTATAACCTAATAATTAATTACTTAAAAATTTGATTTGTATAATCGCACATTCTGGCAACAAATTTCTCTAAACAGAATACGTTCCATATAACAAATGTTGAATGATTTGCATATAATACCACATGTTTTCGATTCGAGCACTAACCAGGTATTATTCCCTGACCCAAAATCTTGCTTGCACTTCAACGAATTAATTTAAATTTAAATCTGGAGCTCTTCCTTGCTAGACGCAAAGAGAAACCCATTTGAGGAATTCTCATTTTTTAAACTCAACGGAGCCTCAAAACGTGTATTTCTATTAAATTCATCAAATTTTTTTATAAAATCGCGATACAATGTATATATATATATCGCTAATATAATAGAGCAGTAGCTTCTTAAAGTAGTGGGCCGCGGCCCCCTAGGGGGCCTCGAAGAGTCGCAAATGTAACAAATAAATTATTAATATTGTAGAGACTGGCAACCAAATTTTTTTTTTATTTAAATATTTTATTGTGCCGACGTTTCGGTCTCGATAGAGGCCATCTTCATTATTGTTAAATAAGTTTAAATACTTGGATTATTATAATTCTGATATTTCAATAATGTATTGAAATGTTTAAAATGAATATATTATTTACTTACTGCATGCAATGACTAAGTGTATGCATTACGAAATTCATTATAAATAGTTTTTTTAACCAAACTGAATTAAAAAAAAAAATAGGGGGGGGGGCGCGAGATATTGATTTGTCCTTGACTTCAAAAAGTTTAAGAAGCACTATATTAGAGCACAAATACAACTTATTTTCTTCATTTGATTAAAACATTATCCTGTAGTTTTGAGGATGTCTCTCGGTTGATGCCGAAGCAATATTCAATTTACCTATTTATAATTTACATTTTTGCCCTTGACCCGTGGCTCAGAGAGAAGACACTAGCTTCTCGCCGGGTCCCGGGTTCGCTTCCCGTCCCAAGCGATAAAAATTTATTTCATTTAATTTGACTACAAATCATTTGAAATAAATAGGGATGGGGTCTAAATGGCCTTAGATGCCGAAAAAGACCTTAAAAAAATAATTACATTGTAATTCTTACTGTACTTCTGAAGATGACACATATGGTGTCGAAATACGTATAAAGTGTTAATATCAAATTAATATATTATTGAAACAGAAAATCTTGTGAATTTAATTCTCCTATTAAAGCATAATGTTTCAACTAGAGCCAACGGTTACCAGTTTAAAATTAATTACATTGTTTTATAAAAGGTTTGTAAAATCGATACAAAGTTCAGTTAGCTAGATGATCAATCTTAAGTTACTATATTTTTAACACTTAAGTTGTGTTCATTTGGGGTGACATAAAATAATAAATTAGAATATCCATCATTTAATGTTTTTTTTTCTTTTTTCTTCTGATTGATTTGTTTGGACATATGAAGGATAAATCTTTTTCTATCGAGAGTATCAAATCAATCATTTTTTTTTTTTTTGTTTAGAACTCCTTCTTGTCACTCACAGCAAAATTGGTAATTAATAAAAACAAATTCTTAATGGCTGTAAATTGAGGATTTTTTTTTGAATAATAAAAAAATCTCCCGTAACTGACCACTCAATTTTCTCTTTGCTCTGGTAATCGAAAGTTGTGCGAAGTATCGTTGTCACACCAGAGTTTTTTTTATATTTAGTACATCAGAATTTTAGAAATCAAATTTATAATCTATCATAGATATTTTGTAAACATGGCAACTATTGCAATAAAGTGTTCTTCATACAATGTTGAGGAGCAAAATGAGAAATTTAAAAAAATAATTGATTTATAAATTTATTTAAATTCGTTAGAATGAATTTTGAGAAAATCAAAAAAAAAGAAATTCAAAAAGTACTAGAATTCTTTGAACGATTTTATTCAAAAGTTTATTTTTGGGATATCGAACTATAACTTGTTAGATCTTTTCCTTCATGAGTGATTTTGTTCGCATATAGACCAACTTTTTTTTAGACTCTGGAGACCTTAAAACCTGTATTTCCATCAAAATCTCGAATTTTTGTTCGACATATAACAGAGGGACAGTAAAAAGGGAATCAGATTCTTAAAAATCAAAAGGGATCAGAACTAATAACAATTTACAATGGAGTAGCTCGAGGTTACTTGTCATATTATAGCTCTAGAAGGAGCAAGGAAGAAATTTATTAAAAATAATACATTTTTGGAGGAAACTTTAGTTTGGTTTAAGGTGGTCATTCAGACCGAAACTTTAAAGTTCTACAATTAGGCCAGCCAAAATAAAGTTTCCTACAAAAGTTTATTATTTTTAATAAATTTCTCCTGGTACAGTGAGAGCCACAATTCAGTCACCACCTGATATCTAGAGCCTTAAGTATATGGTATATAGTGAAAGAATTTTAAATAAAATAATCTGTACCATATTTTTTTTACCTTTTCGGTCATTAAAATTATTTCACTATATACCATATACTTAAGGCTCTAGATACCAGGTGGGGAATTAATTTTGGAAGCTCACTATACCTCCAACAGCCATAATACGACAAGTATCCTCGAGCTATTCCACTGTAAATCTTAATTCTAATTCTTGTCTTCATACAATTCTCGAAGGTTGTACTTGCAGTTTTTATAATAATAACCAATTATTTTTCAACAAATTTTATTTGCCGACGATTGATTGAATACACAGTTTCGGTCATTCACTGTGACCATCATAAGGTCCTGAAATATAGAAATGGAATATTGAAATATTCCAGGCCTTATGATGGTCACATTGAATCACCGAAACTGTGTGTATTGCAATCAGTTGTCGGCAAATACAATTTCTGCAAAATTAATTGGTTTATTATAAAAACTGCACGTACAAACTCCAAATGTCATACTAAGCCCTCAATAATTGGATGATATTCTGCTTGAGCTCTTGGATTAATTTGATGACCATAGGTCATAGGTGAAGGGAATTTCTGACGGAAATATGACTTTATTTGCTGGCTGCCTCTCTTCATAGTCTATATCTTACAAAGTACTCAGAGTTAATATATAGTAGTTGTATATCTTTAGTAAAAGGAAGTATGGAAGCAGAGACAGTCAAGAAAGAAAATTCTCTGAATGCTTTACCAATCAGCTCGGTCCATTTATTATGAACCATCCTTAGTCCACCAATTAATGAATGGATGAGGATGAAGATGGTTCATAATAAATGGGCCGAAACGTCTCCAAAATTCTCTGAATGCTTTACCAATCAGCTGGAGACGTTTCGGTCCATTTATTATGAACCATTCTCAGCCCACCAATTAATGAATGGATGAGGACCTGAAGATGGTTCATAATAAATGGGCCGAACAGATTGGTAAAGCATTCAGAGAATTTTCTTCCTTGGCTGCCTCTGCTTCCATAATTCCTTTTACCGTACTAATATACCCAGATATGAATTGCCAATGCTGACAATTGGCCGAACCTTGGGCCAGTTGTCTTTTGCCAAGCCTTGGGTAGTGACCATTGCGGCAAGTCTGGCCCGAGGCTTGGCCCAATGGTATTATATTATTGAACACGAGCCTTGGGAAGACGAATGGACCAAGCTTGGCCCGAGGCTTGGCCCAATGGTATTATATTACTATTAACCAGCCTTGGGAAGTCACCAATGGACCAAGCCTGGACCCAGACTATAGTAGTTATTTTCATAAATTCGTTCCTTAAATATATATAAATCCCATAAAGTGGAGCAATAGAATATTGTCATCAAATAAATTAACTTGCATATCGATCAAATTGTAATTTTAATAAAAAAAAAAAAAGATTTAGGAGTATGGTATAATATCAATAAATTTTCCGGTAATGATTGGTTCATGTTTTGTGGTCATGGCTGCTGCTGGCTTGGCTTCTTTCTTTCTTTCCACTGCTGTTGCTGGTCCATCCAGTTGATGTTGTTGTTGTTGTTGTTGTTGCTTCTGTAGCTGGTTGCTGGCTGCTCCCAACTCTTCTCTCTTTCTTTTCCTTTCTCTCTCACTCTCTCTCTCGCATCCCATCCATCCATGTTCGGGCGCACGTCCGGCGTACGAAGCCAGCCGAGTCAAGCTAAGAGTCGCGTGGCCGAATACAACTAGCGCGTGGCACACCTCAACCTCAACCTCATCCACGCTCGTTCTAAAAGCTAGAATCTTTCTTTTCTTTTAATCAAGTGGCAGGCCACATGAGAGCGAAACTCTTTTCGTGACTCGTTTTTTATAACCTGAAATCCAATTCATCATCAAAACCAAAAGTTTAATAGACCCCTTTGAACGAGTTTAGAACAATATTATTCTAAAAGAAGAGATGATATTCCGTGCTTTTTGCTATTTGAGTGCTTCAGGAAATAAGCAAACACAAAAAACACGACTTTCTTAATCTTTCAACACTATGTATTTATTTAATATTAAATATCAATGGTTACTGGAAGACGCTCCACAGGCTTTGGCATTGCCTATCGTCACCGATTTTGTTGCTTCTTCTTTCAATTGATTCATATGTCTTTATATCCTAACAATTCTGAATTAAGTTACGGTTTTTCCGAGGTAAACGTGTAAAGCTGGGAATTGTAGATTGGGAAGATAAGGAGAATAAGATCAGACTCTTCTTCTTTCTCACTACTTCAATTTATTCCAAATATTTCAGCTTCTATTCAGGACCTTCTTCAGTGCATATATCAAATTTTTGAAAGAGATTAACAAATTTTAGAGCACATGGGCTAACTGGTAAAAAACGACCAGACACGAAGCTCATGTGCTCTAAATTTTGACAATCCCTCTCAAAAATATCATAGATGCATTGAGGATATCCCCTGTATAGGAGTCGAAATATTTTCAATAGTAAGAAAGAAGAAGTGTCTAGTGTTAATCTCCATATCTTCCTAATTTAATTATAGGCCTATATTTTTTTGAAATATTGCACAGTCGGCGTCACAAGTGCTTGAGAGTGGAGCCTAGAGCTTAGGCAAAGAAAATCCTTAGCCGTCGCAAGTATTGTCTTAACAGTAGATTCTCCCTTCTTCAGTTACAATAAAAAAAGATGATTTATTATATTGGTTTTGTTGTCCAGTCTCGAACACATCAGGCACTTGTGGCTCCGACTGTATCACTAATGTCTTGGAGATATTTACAATTTTTAAACATTAAGTCAGATGCAGTTCTTCAAATTACTGACAACTAAATTAAAAAAATCTGGTGTGGCTGGCGCATAGCACACAACTTTCTCTTACCTTCGGTAATCGAAAGTTGTGTACTGTGCTTGTCTCACCAGATTTTTCGTGTCGACATGTATTTAGTTTCCAACAGTACGGTACATTCGATTTTCAAGTTGTAAAATTTATAAGTATGTGAAAATATTTATATTTTGTTACCATGACAACCATTTCTCCTATCTTTTCTATGGAGTACAAGAGTAAAGTGGTCTTCAGAAGATTTCAATGACAAAATGAGAATATACATTTTAAAGAGCATCTAAAAAAATAATTGATTTTTGAATTTAAAAAAAAATCGTTGGAGCAAATTTAGAGAAAGTCGAAAAAAAACTGAAAAAGTACATCAGTAAAGTACTAGTACTCTTTGTCTGATTTTGTTCAAAAGCTTCGTGTCACGTCCCAGGGAGGTGCCTAACTTAAATATAAAATTTCAACCTCTTGGCTTTTTTGTTCTTGAGATATTTTGTTCACATGTGAACAAAATATCTCAAGTCTGCAGACACACAAGCACACACAGACAGACCATGTCACGAAAACCCTTTTTTGGATTCAGGGGACCTCAAAACGTGTATATCCTTCATAATCTCGACATCGAATTTTTGACATGAATCCAATACTTTCTCTCTCTATATATTAACATATATATAGAGGTAAGAGAAAAGTAAAAAGTTGCCCCCCTCCTCCTTCCATTTCGAACTGGATACGCCCTTCCAAAACCGTCTTGTATAGACCATAGCTTACACAATTATAGCGTGGCACTCAACTAGTAAAATTGAATTGCCTGAGGTCCCAAATCTTTATCAAATCCAATTTCATACTTTGTTATCTTAAGGCCTGTGTTTTTCATCTACATACACGTAGTTATAAATTTATTAATTGACTTAATAGCAATTTTTTTTTTATTAATAAAACTTTCCCATTTTCAAAATTAATTTCCATAGTTTTATTTTTAATTAACAATTTTCGTTCACTGCTTGTTAAAATTCAAATTACTTTTCAATAACTCTAAGGCATTAAGCAGCCATTATTATACAATAGACTCGTAACTTTTTTCTCTCTCACTCTCTCACTCTCTGTGATGTTTAATTATATGTTACATAAATCATCCATCGCCACATAACCACTCCTTGATTAACATAAACATTTGGAAGAAAGAATAATAAAAAAAAACGTGAACCATATCGCGAGATCAAGAAATCGCCACCTCATTGTGATTTAGTAGATTTTTTTTTTTTTTTTTTGCGAAAGAAATAATAAATTTAAACTTCATATTGACTTAAAACAACTTTTGAATAATATTTCTACTTCGTGGGGAGTCCCAGGTGTTCAACAAAAAAAAAATAATAATAATTTTTTTTTTTTTTAAACAAAATATAATAAGTTATCCAACCGTCACTCTTGTGTCTGACTAGAACGCTTTTTTTTTGTAGATTTAGTCAATTTGATTTAATATTGTTCTCAGTCATTAGTGTCAGCCTTGACATGTTGTGGTTACTCTGAAGAGTAACTCTCATGGGAATGATACTGAGGTGGGTTCCCGTTTCCTTCCTCAGGAGGAGGCATCTCAAATAGAGTTGGATAATTTATTGCCATGAGGTGGATTTGAACTGAAATAAATGGAAAAACATTTGTATTTTTTAAAATTAATACTTACAATATCTTGCAATTTGGCCCCCGAGGAACCAGCGTGTAGAACGTCCCCCATTTGTCATCGGTATTTATCAAGAAATATAGATAATGCATTCAAACCCATAAATAACCTGAGAAGACCAAAGGGCAAAATTTAACAAAAAATTTCTTTGTAAACACACCAACACACCAACTTAGAAACTACTTGGCCAATTTCGGTATAGAGAATATAACGAGGGTAGTATAATTTTTGGAAAGGATATTTGAGGTGTCAAGAAATAAAAATTTCTAAAAATTTACTTATCCTAAATAAATAATACGAAATACAAAAAAAATCTGGTGTGACTGGCGCACAGTACACAACTTTCTCTTACCTTCGGTAATCGAAAGTTGTGTACTGTGCTTGTCTCACCAGATTTTTTGTGTCGACATGTATTTAGTTTCCGACAGTACGGTACATTCGATTTTCAAGTTGTAAAATTTATAAGTATGGCAAAATATTTATATTTTGTTGCCATGGCAACCATTTCTCCTATCTTTTATATGGAGTACAAGAGTAAAGTGGTCTTCACAAGATTTCAATCACAAAATGAGAATATACATTTTAAAGAGAATCTAAAAAATAATTGATTTTTGAATTTAAAAAAAAATCGTTGGAGCAAATTTAGAGAAAATCGAAAAAAACTGAAAAGTACATCAATAAAGTACTAGTACTCTTTGGCCGATTTTGTTCAAAAGCTTCGTGTCACGTCCCAGGGGGGTACCTAACTTAAATATAAAATTTCAACCTCCTAGCTCTTTTCGTTCTTGAGATATTTTGTTCACAGACAGACACACACACAGACAGACAGACAGACCATGTCGCGAAAACCACTTTTTTGGATTCAGGGGACCTCAAAACGTGTATATCCATCAAAATCTCGACATCGAATTTTTGACATGAACCAATACTTTCTCTCTCTATATATATTAACATATATATAGAGGTAAGAGAAAGTAATATATAAGACTTATTAATATTTCGTCGTCTGTTATGGTTGCCGAAACGTTTGTCTCGAATAAAGTGTAGAGGTGTTCGACACCCTCGCTGGTTTTATTCCTCCCGACTCCAATCTCAAATACCCAGCAAAGAACCTAATTTAAATTTAATCAATTTATCAGAAATAGAAAGAAGGAACTTCCATCTGTTTATAATACTGTAGTAAATTCAACAATCTACTTTTAAGAAACCCCTCTTATTGGCTCTCTAGACCAAATACCCCCCCCCCTTTTTCCCAGAGCATTTCACGATAGATTACACCGGTCAACACGATTTTTGGGTCTGACTTCTACATATGAAATTTTCATTTCTCCTTCGCTAAAAATAAAGGGAAAAATAATTTTTTTGATCAAAGTTGCTTTTGTAGAAACTATAGTAATTTTTCGAATTTTTGAGAAAAATCACCGAATTTTTTATAATTTTATTTTAAATTCTGATTAAGATAGTTTTTGCTGAACATCAGAATCTTCTTAATTTAAGATTTGTGATAAACAATAGCATATAAATGTAAAATAACAAAAAATCAAGTTTAATAAAAATGAATATTTTTTGTATTTCATTTATGTTTGTATGGGCTGTATAAACAAAAGCAAATTTTAAAAGCCAAAATGGAAATTTAGAGTCTTTTTTGGTGTCTAGAATCAGAATTCCAGCATTAGAACAGAAACAAAAAAAAAAAAAAATTTTGTTGACTTGTGTTATTAATAAAATCAGCAAGCTTATTGTTTCGTCAAGATAACATATACTAATTTATCTAGTAAAAAGTGTAGCTGTTTAGGCTGTCGAGATGGTGTGGTTGCTGGCAACTAGAGAAATTTTTTCAATTCCTCTTTCGAATAGCTCATCTCTCCCTTCCAGGACGAATAAGTTGTCAAATTTTATACTTATTACATGTATAATAAATAAAAATGATAAATAAAGACAATATCATTTACATTAATGTAATTTATTATTTTTTAAACATACCATCAATTGAATCGTCTTGAAGAAGGGAGCGAGGTTTAACCGATACTTCGTATCGTCAATAAAAAAAATTAATTTCATCCTTAGCTGCCTTCAAGCACACCACATCAATTATTAACATAATTTTTAATACCTTAAAAACATAATTTAAATAAATGTATATTTCTTCCCTTTAATATGTCAAAAAAATTTAAATTTTTAAACAATTTTTTTTTTTTTTTATAATTTGCAATGTTAATTAAGTTGATTGAAACAAGTTGTCTTCTCGTTTGTGTGAATTTCATGTTTAGTTTGAACAAATCAGACATATTAGAATCGATAAAGATGACCAGGTGAATGAATGAAGGAAATTGTAGTTTACGAACAAAAAAAAAAAAAAAAAAAAGTTTGTTGCCTGCAGCTAATTCTCAAATTTTAAAAAGTTAAGGAGTTGAATGTTAAAATAGTCTTTACTTAAAAGGAAACAACAACATCCTCTTACAGGATAATTTACTGGTATATTCAATTATTGTGTAATTTTCTAAATACAAGATCTAATTAAGTGTAAAAAGATTTTTTTTTTTATTTATTTACTCTACGAGACCAGATATGTATTAACATATTCACAACATATTCTTTTCAAAAGGGGGTAGATAAACTTGATTTATCAATATTTCTTTATAAACTTGTAAAAATATTTATATTTTGTTACCATGGTAACCATTTCTCTCATCTTTTCTATGAAATACAAGAGTAAAGTAGTCTTCAGAAGATTTCAATCGCAAAATGAGAATATACATTTTAAAGAGCATCTAAAAAATAATTGATTTTTGAATTAAAAAAAAAAAATCGTTGGAGCAAATTTTGAGAAAATCGAAAAAAACTGAAAAAGTACATCAGTAAAGTACTAGTAATCTTTGGGAGATTTTGATTAAAAGCTTATTTTCACGTTCCCGGGAGGTGTTTAACTTATATATAAAATTTCAGACTCATAGCTCAATTCCTTCATGTTTAAAATTGAACTCACACCCACACACCCACCCACACACACACAGACCGACCATGTCGCGAAAACCACTTTTTTGGATTCAGGGGACCTCAAAACGTATATATCCATCAAAATCTCGACATGGAATTTTTGACATGAATCCAATACTTTCTCTCTATATGTATATTATCATATACATATTGGTAAGAGAAAGTAAAAATTTTTCACTTTATACAGATCATCTTTTCTTCATCTTCTTTTTTCTTCGCCTTAATCCCGCAGCGGTCATGAATTTTTGCGACACGGAAGGGATAGAACAGGCCGGCCCGTCGCACGGTCTGACGACTGATGAAAATATAGAAGGGAAGAGACTGACATAAAAAGAACTGTCAGTTTAATTGGCAAATTCAATTTTATTTTTTACTTTCTCTTACCTATATACATTGGCGTAGCCAGAAATTTTTGATGGGGGGTTCAAGAAAATTTTTTCAAAAATTTATGATTATTTTAGGGTATTTATAAATCATTTTGGTTTTTTTTTTAGCTAGAGTAAATTATTATATAAAGATTTTGATTGATATACACATTTTGAAAGAGAAATAAAAAAATTTGGTGTGACTGGTCGCACAGTAGATTTTTTTGTGTCGAGATATAAAATATATTTATATACACAGCACACCATTCGGGTATATGAATTCAGTTGGAAAGCAAACTTAGTCATCGGGAGGAATGGACCCAGATATGGCGCCACAAATACTTTTTTTAACCTACGGGGACCTCACAACGTGTATATCCATCAAAATCTCGAAATTGAATTTTTGACATGATCGCAATACTTTCTTTCTATATATTTCATATTATAGGGTAAGAGAAAGTAAAAATCTCAAAGAATATTTTTTTTTTTTTTTCACTATCTTCTTCACAAACTTTTAAGTAGCTAACATTATTTATTCATGGTAATAAATTTGAATTTACCTTATATAGTATATGATATTTTTTTATATTCTCGTCTAATAAAAAAGATTTATTCTCACAAGCTTATATTAGCACCTTTTTTTTTTTAATTTAATATAAAAAAAAATACTTTCATGATATTATACTTTAAGTATCGTTGTTCTTCTTTTTATCATAATTATAATCTCATTACATTAGTGTACTTATGTAGATCTGGCACCTGGAGGCTGCGTATCATTTAAGCCCCATTTGTAAAATACTGCAAGCAAATTTGCAATTAAAAGTCACTTAACGAACAAACTGAATGGACTCTCAATTGATCTATATTCTAAAGTATTTTTTTTTTTTTTGTATTCTCTTTCATAAAAAAAAAAAAAAAAATAGTGTAGATAATAAGAAATTCAATTTTCTAAATGGTAATTATGAAAAAAACACACCCGGAAATCATTCGTTATAAAAATGGACTTGATATTATTTCAACTCTGATTTATCTTCTATAATATGAAAATTGAAAAAAAGTAGACTAAGTTATATGTTTCAAGATATAACGGAATGCATTATTTGTATTACTTTCTCTTACCTATGTATATATGTAATATATATATAGAGAGAAAGTATTGGATTCATGTCAAAAATTCGATGTTGAGATTTTGATGGATCTTCACGTTTTGAGGTCCCCTGAATCGAAAAAAGTGGTTTTCGCGACATGGTCTGTCTGTCTGTATGTCTGTGTGTGTCTGTGTTCACTTTTAAGCATGAAGGAATTGAGCTATGAGGCTGAAATTTTATATTTAAGTTAAACACCCTCCGGGACCGGAAAAATAAGCTTTTAATCAAAATCGGCCAAATAGTACTAGTACTTTACTGATGTACTTTTTCAGTTTTTTTCGATTTTCTCAAAATTCGCTTTAACGATTTTGATTAAAATTCAAAAATCAATTATTTTTTAGATGCTCTTTCAAATGTATATTCTCGTTTTGCCCTCGAAATTGTTTGAAGCACCACTTTACTCTTGTGCTTCATAGGAAAGATAGGAGAAATGGTTGCCATGGATTAACAAAATATAAATATTTTCCCATACTTATAAATTTTACATCTAACTTGTGAATTCAAATATTCCCTACTGCCGGGAACTAAATACATGTCGACACAAAAAATCTGGTGTGACAAGCACAGTACACAACTTTCGATTACCGAAGGTAAGAGAAAGTTGTGTGCTGTGCGCCAGTCACACCAGATTTTTTTAATTTTTAATAGTTTTTTTTTTTAGTTTATTGATTCCTTTTTTTTTACCTCTTTTTGAGGTTTTAGGGTTACAGAATTTTTTTTTTACAGTATTTATACATATTATTTGCAAAATTTTCTTAATTTTCTGTTTTTTTTTTCTTTTCTGCCATTCATCTTCTTCGCCGGGTTGTCTTTTCATTTGTAGTATTTGTCTTGTCCAATTTATTAAGTTTTTGTCTAATTTGCCCTTTATAATTGTCCATAGTCTATTTTTATTGTCTGAATTGTCTCTTTACATGTCCATAAGTGTTCTAATCTCTCCCTCACTTTCCCACATCCCCTACACTGTATGTTTTTCCCAAAAGTCATGTCCCTTAATATGTTCCCGCATCTTATCTTGGTCCACCATGTCCTTTCTCTCCATTTTGTGCCGTCTAGATAGTCTTCCATTCCGCGGTCTGTCTTAATATTTTTATAGTAGCTACAGTAGTTTGATTTGTCTATATTGCTCCAGTCCTGTTGTATTTCCTGGTCTATTGTCTTCTTTAACGTGTCCTTCATTCTTTTAGTCATTTGTCTTACATTTCCCACCTTTATTATCATTATATCATTATTTGTATTTTTAATTATTAATATTTAATATCTACAAAACGCCTATGACTCAGAAAGAAGACATTAGCTCATTGTGTATAGGGTCGCGGGTTTGCTTAGATGCCGAAAAAGACCTTAAATAATTTTGAAAAAAAAACATATTTCAATATTTACAAAATGTTTCACCGCGAGCCTACGGTTAAAAGTTTAAATTTTAATTCTTTCATTAGTATTGGAAGTTTTTATAGCTGGTCAATTGATGTATTAGTAGGAGAATAAAAAAGAGAAAGCAGCTAATTATATTTTCGTTTATTTTTCATTTAGTGCTGACGTTTCTGTCCTGTTTGGGGGCTATCCTCAGAACTATTATAAAGGACTACATTTAATTAATCTACTTAAAAGAAATAAAACCAACGATCGATGTAAAGGTGAAATGTGGCAATTAATATCGATAATAACATCCCTATTGGTAAATATTGATTTAATTTATATTAATGTAATAGATTTGTGTAAGTCCTTTATAATTGTTCTGTTAATAACTCTGAAGATGGCCCTAAACAGGTCCGAAACGTCAGCACTGAGGGAAAAATAAACCAAAATATAATTAGCTGCTTTCTATTTTATTCTCGTTCTTCTAGAATCTTTCTTTATTTTCAAATAATTACAATAGTGATAACAGCACGGGTGTTTCACCTTATAAAATTTTTGTCTAAATATCTATTCGTTGCAAAATTTTTCGAATTCGCCCCCCTGGACCCCCCGCCAGCTGGCTCGGGCCCGCCTGCAGCGGACCCTCGCCTTTTCTTCTTAATTATGCAAAGAAAATTATTATTATTCCGTTCCAATTCAGTGCTTGCTTGAGGATTTGTTCACATTCATGGAATACACAAATGAAAAGAATACATAAATTTTTTCTCTATACATTTCCAATGGGAGAAATCATAACTTTAAGAATTAATAACTCAAAAAGTTATGGAAATTTCGCGATGAAAATAATTTTCCTGTAATCCCTAGAAGTGCCCTCTTATGCATATAAAATTTCATTTCAAAATTCCAACGGGAAGTTGCTTAAATGGAGCGTGACAAACAGACAGACGGACATTAGCGAATTATATATATAGATATATAATCATCTTCAAATATCAAATATGTTTTTTTTTTTTCAATTATTTTTAGAAACTAAATCTCTTTTAGAAAAAATATAATTACTTAGAAGGAATTCATTCTTAAGTAGAAATGAATTTCTCTAATAAGAGAACGCCATTTTTTTTATATAAACGGGAAATTCAAATTATTTTAAGACCTTAAATTTTACATTAGTGATATTTGCTTCCCAAATGTTTTTTTTTTTTTTACTACAATTGAAAATTTTGCAGTAAGCTTACAACTTATATTTTTAGCTGATTATATAATTAACTCTAGCATATAGTTAAAGGCTTAATGTATTTATTTTTTTTTTCCCAAAATTTTAAACCTTGTAATCTATACTTATTTATGCCTAAGTATTATATAATATAATATTATTATATACAGTAGAACTCATTTAAATTGATCATTCTTCTTTCTTCTTTTTATTTTAATTATATAGTTCCGATTACTAAACGTATAATTTGGTAATTTTTAACACACATAATTATTATACTAGTAGTAGATAAATTTTAAAGGAGTGAAGTGGAAAATTTTTCTCATCGCATATCAAAATTGTTTGCTTCTTTTGCGAACTTTTCGTATAAGTTCGTGACTTTTTCATAACTTTGGTTTCTTCTATTAAACTCTTATTTACTATCTGGACAGCATTTTCTTGTTCATATTTTGCTGAATAATTAAAAGCGCTCATTTTACATTAAAAAATATGGTGTGACTGGTCGCACAGCACACAACTTCCTCCGGTAATCGAAAATTGTGTTCTGTGCTTGTAACTCCATATTTAGTTTCCGACAGTACGGTTCATTTGAATTCAAGATGCAAAATTTATAAACATATTTATACTCTGTTACCATGGCAACCATTTCTCCTATCTCTCCTATGAAGTACAGTGAGGGACAATATTAAGTCCCACCCATGCGTTTTTTACTTGTGATTATTTAATTGTTTTTATAAAAAATTTTTATTGGAAATTTTCTAAGTTTGAACCATGAAAGTTTCCATTAAAAAATATATAATATTTTTTTTAAAAACAATGAAATAATCACAAAACGCTTGGGTGGGGCTTAATATTGTCCCTCACTGTACAAGAGTAAAGTGTGCTTCAAAATTTTTGGAATTTAGGCTTTCACAGTTGTTATCATTAATAAAAGAATTAGATTTTCGGTTTTAACTGTGGTTTATTTTTTAAAAATTACAACGTTTCGGCCACTTATTCTGTGGCCTTCTTCAGGTACAATTAAGCTAAGATTACAAAGGTTGTTACATCTGTGACAATCTCAATCTCTTTAAAAAATACAACATTTGAATTTCGTGTCAAATTGTATGTAGGGGCGCTGCGATCGCTCATGTGTAGATGACGTGCAGGTCGAAAAGCGGCAGCCATCTTGTTTTCTCAACCAGTTCAATTGAGATTGTCACAGATGTAACAACCATTTTTTCCCTTTAGCTGAATTGGACCTGAAGAAGGCCACAGAATGAGTGGCCGAAACGTTGTAATTTTTACAAATTAACCACAGTTAAAACAGAAAATCTAATTCTTTTACTAATGTGCTTCAAAAGATTTCAAGGGCGAAATGAGAATATAAATTTTAAAGAGAATCTAAAAAAAATATATAATTGATTTTTGAATTTTAATTTTGAGAAAAGCGAAAAAAAAACTGTAAAAGTACATCAGTAAAGTACTAGTACTCTTTGGCCTATTTTGTTCAAAAACTTCGTGCCACGTGCCAGGGGAGTACTTCACTTAAATTTAAAATTTCAACCTCATAGCTCTTTTCATTCTTGAGATATTTTGTTCATAGACAAACATACCATTTTTTTGGACTTAGCTGTCTCAAAACGTGTATTATCCATCAAAATCTCGACATCGAATTTTTGACATGAATCCAATACTTTCTCTCTCTCTATTATTATTTAAATAAATAAGTAAAAGAAAGTAAAAATGTTTACTGACCTCGTCGACATTTGCCAGCTCAAAGACAAAATTTATTGGGCAGCAGTTTTTAATTCCATCTTCAGAGATGATATTAATTTGCATAGATCTCTTGATATCAAATAACAATTTTTTTTTCCAAAATCTTATCATTATTATTAATTCATTAAATATGCAAACTCTCTTTTTCATTTAACGATTTATTCGTTGTAGTTACTTGTTTCTTTACCCACAGTGAGAGGAGAAGTGGCAGATCTCTCTCTCTCTCTTTTTCTCTTTCACTTACCCGCCTAGTAGATCACCTATCGGGAATATTATGTTATATAAGAATTACTTCTCGAATAAATTACATCTTTTGAAGGATAAGAATAACAAGATTAGAAGATTAATAATAAAAAAAAAATAAAACATGTTTTTATTTTTGATGTGAATAGGCAGAACGAATAAGTCGGAGTCATTATTATTAGTTTTTTTTTTTTTTTTTTTTAACTTTTATTGACAACACAAGAACGAGCAGTTGTAGCAGCCGTTTGATATTTAAATTAAAGAAAGAAACAGGATCTTAAAAGATAATAAGTTTTTTTTATTTATAATATTACTTTCTCTTTTGATTTTAAAAATTTCGAACCCAAAAAAAACAAGTGGATCTTGCAAAATAAAAAAAATAAAAAAAAAATATCTCAAGAATGGCGTTGAAATTTTATATTTAAATTAGGTACTCTTCTGATATGCAAAAGGAAGTTTTTAAATTAAAATTAAATATAATAAAGGGGGATGACACAACCCCACCCACTATTCAAAAAAAATATTTTCCCCCCCCTAGACCCTCCTGATCCGATGTTAACATATTATATATCATTTTACTCGGAAAGTTAGTTTCTAATATATAAAAAAAATTATAGGTTATGTAAAAATATTTGTCCCCCCCCTAGACCCCCGATGATATTTCCAAAAGTTTCAGTTCTTGATTAACTTAATAGGTAAATGAAAGAATAGCAGCTAAAATTATTTCATTTATTAACCCACTAGGCTGACGTTTCGGTTTTGGTCAAGACCATCCTCAGAGCTTGCGGGTTGTCAATATAGGCATACAAACAATAACTCAATCATATATTCTATGAACATTCGGTTACAGATATTTAAAAATTAGTATGTAAAATGATTGAATAACAATTTGAAAAATACAAAAATTAATTTTTAAATATCTGTAACCGAATGTTTATGGAATATATGATTGAGTTATTGTTTGTATGCCTATATTGACAATCCGCAAGCTCTGAGGATGGTCTTGACCAAGACCGAAACGTCAGCCTTGTGGGTTAATAAATGAAATAATTTTAGCTGCTATTCTTTTATTTACCTATTAACGATTATCCAGCTATAAAATCCACATTTGTAAAAATTAACTCTTGATAATTAATAAAACCTTTGAAACATATAACCTATTATTTAATTTGTATATTTGATTTTAATTTACAAAATGTTTCAACGAGAACCTACGGTCGAGAGTTTAAATAAAATCGGCCAAAGAGTACTAATACTTTACATACAAATATACTTGTTAAATAATATTTCACTTTTCTTCGTTCTAACGTTGATTAAAATTCAAAAATTCGTATAATTTTTATCCTGGCTGTGAGTATTAAATATAGTATAGGCCTATGTATGGAATGGAGTCAGCCAAGGAAAAGTAAAAAGCAAATTTATACTCTCGACGTTTCGAACGCCCGTCACTCTCTCTCTTCCTCCATTGTAAAAGACTGTCCCGAGGAAGAGCGTGACAGGCACTCGAAACGTCGTCAATAACTAAATTTGTTTTTTTAGTTTTTCTTGACTGACCCATTTCTATACATCTATATTCAAAAATTGATTATTTCTTAGATCCTCTTTAAAATCTATATTCTTATTTTGCCCTCAAAATTGATTGAAGCACAATTTACTCTTGTGCTTAATGCAAGATGGAGGAATAGTTGCCTTGGTAACGAAATACAAATATTCTTCTCTGATTATAAATTTTACATCTTGATCAGGTATTTAATATAACCTAAAAGTAAGGTTATGATTTTGACAGCTTTGAGATAAAAATAACATGTTAACGTCTCTGTTAGAACTTGGTTTAGAGAAAAGCATATTTTTAACGCTGATGTTATTACTTTACTTTTTAACACCCTCTTTATGATGTTAAATTTTAACTTAAACAGTTGAAACAAGAACAAGTTAATTTTAATAAATTATTAATTTTCGGTATTTTTCTTGTCAATATTGGAATGGACCAAGTGTTATTAAAAAAATCAAAAAAAATTTTTGGCTCAAAATAAATATCCACATATTAAATTTTTTTTGATTTTTTTAATAACACTTGGTCCCTATAACTTCCAATTTTGACAAGAAAAATACCGAAAATTAATAATTTATTAAATTTTAACGTCTGTTTTTAGAGAATACATCTGGATATCCGATTTACTGCCAGAAACATCTTGAAATAAAAAAAAAAAAAACTGTTGTGCATCTCACAACTTTCGAAGGTTGTGTGTTGTACCCACAGTCACACCAGATTTTTTGTTTCATATCACTATAGCTGTTCATAATGATTTTTAGCGTACGTCTCTTTTTTTGGAAAAGAGAGAAAAGACAATTTTTTGATATCGCTATTTATAGAAAAAATAAATCGAAAATGTGATTATTAATATAAAAGCGGAAAAATTATCCTAATTCATTTTTACTTTCTCTTACCTATGTATATATGTAATATATATATAGAGAGAAAGTATTGGATTCATGTCAAAAATTCGATGTCGAGATTTTGATGGATCTTCACGTTTTGAGGTCCCCTGAATCCAAAAAAGTGGTTTTCGCGACATGGTCTGTCTGTCTGTCTGTGTGTGGTGTCTGTCTGTGAACAAAATATCTGCAAGAAGGAAAAGAGCTAGGAGGTTGAAATTTTATATATAAGTTAGGCACCTCCATGGGACGTGACACGAAGCTTTTGAACAAAATCGACCAAAGAGTACTAGTACTTTACTGATGCACTTTTTCAGTTTTTTTCGATTTTCTCAAAATTTGCTCCAACGATTTTTTTTAAAATTCATATATCAACTATTTTTTAGTTGCTCTTTAAAATGTATATTCTCATTTTGTGATTGAAATCTTTTGAAGACCACTTTACTCTTGTACTCCATAGAAAAGATAGGAGAAATGGTTGCCATGGTAACAAAATATAAATATTTTGCCATACTTATAAATTTTACATCTTGAAAATCGAATGTACCGTACTGTCGGAAACTAAATACATATCGACACAAAAAATCTGGTGTGACAAGCACAGAACACAACTTTCGATTACCGAAGGTAAGAGAAAGTTGTGTGCTGTGCGCCAGTCACACCAGATTTTTTTATATTATATTTAAATGAAATATTCTCTAATACTAAGTTTATTAAATTGAAATAACCTTTTTTTTTTTTATAAGTCCAGGATGTTGTTCAGCATCTGAGTTCCCCTTTATATTAGTAGCTATGGGCGATCAAGAGAGCAAAAGAGAGGGGAGAAAAAAAGTTTATAAATAGCGTGTCTTGTTAGTGGCGCTTGCTTTGCTGGCAAAATGAATACCCAGGCAAAAATCTATATATACAAGACAAGGTTAAAGAGATATGAGAAGAACACATCTTGGCTTGTTATTTCACTTGAACGCCATCAACTAAATAATAATAATAACTAATCTTTTATCAAATTGAAACACCAATCAATTTCATACTGTGTTATAATTAGTGTTAAAAAAAAAAAGAATTTATTTCGTAATAAGAAAAATAACATTTTTCTTTTTGTTAGAGCAAAAAAAAAATAACAATATTATTTTTGTTATTAATGGTGATTTATTTTAGTTATAATTAATAATAAAGCCGTCATCAGGTAATAGAGTCATGTAATTTGAATGCTAACCAAAATAAACCACCATTTTTACTTTTTCCTACCGTATGTATGAAATATGTATAGAGAGAAAGTATTGCGATCATGTCAAAAATTCGATGTCGAGATTTTGATGGATATACATGTTTTGAGGTCCCCTGAGTCCGCAAATTGGTCTGTATGTGTGGACACTTTTGACTATGAAGGAAATGAGCTAGGTGGTTGAAATTTTATATTTAAGTTAGGCACCTTCCGAACTCGTGTAAATAAGCTTTTAAACAAAATCGGTCAAAAAGTACTAGTACTTTACTGATGTACTTTTTCAGTTTTTTTTTTGATTTTCTCAAAATTCTCTCAAACGATTTTGTTTAAAATTCATAAATCAACTATTTTTTAGATGCTCTTTAAAAAGTATATCAGTGAAATTTTTCGTTGAAATCTTTTGAAGTACACTTTACTGTTGTACTTTTTCAGTTTTTTTCAATTTTCTCAAAATTCTCTCAAATGATTTTGTTTAAAATTCATAAATCAACTATTTTTTAGATGCTCTTTAAAAAGTATATCAGTGAAATTTTTCGTTGAAATAGTTTGAAGTACACTTTACTGTTGTACTTTTTCAGTTTTTTTCAATTTTCTCAAAATTCTCTCAAATGATTTTGTTTAAAATTCATAAATCAACTATTTTTTAGATGCTCTTTAAAAAGTATATCAGTGAAATTTTTCGTGGAAATCGTTTAAAGTACACTTTACTGATGTGGAAGCATTCGTAGCTCAGCGCCATCTATGAATCATGGCGTGGTCAAGTTTGGAACTAAAGTGCTAAGAGCAACAAAATATATCTGGTCTTTTTCGGCATCTAAAGTCTTTTAGACCCCAATGAAAAAAGATTGGTAGCCAATTAATTTGAAATAAATTTTTCTCGTTGGGGACGGGAAGCAAATTTCATCTCTCTGGAGCCTACGGTTGATAGCTTAAATTTAATAAAAAAAAAACTATTCATGTAAAAATGTAAATTTTTTTTTCTTTTTTTTTGTAAATCTCTTGGCTGCTCTGGCCTTTTTAAAATCATCATTTATTTTAAATTAATTATCAATATGAACATATGTGTTTCGTCGGGCGTTCAACATCCTTCTTGCCTTGGGCCATCCATCCAGGGATTGAGCATTGCTTGGCCTTACTTATTTACTTTGATTTTGGTGACACTTTGAATTTCGTTTATAGATATGTCGAAAAATTTTTGATCTATCTCTCTTCAAAATTATGTCAAATTTTACAATTACATAATCTATATTTATTCATTTATTTTTCGTAACTAATTTTTTTAGCCCTTTGCGGCTACAGAGGCCATTTATGGGTTGAATTTATATAAATACAATGTTCCGATGGCTAGCGGGGGATGTTCCACACGCTGCTTGTTCAGGATTCCCTATCCCGAACTTTCGCCCCGCTTAGCATTGCTTAACCATAACTAAATTTAGAAATAAATTGCTGATAAACAATTAAATATCATTTTTAAAGTGAAACTTTTATTAGATCCTTTCAAATTTTTTCGCTCTTCTATCAGCATGTCGCGTTACAAGTCGTGACGTCAAAGACCGTGACGCTACAAGTCATGACGTCACAAGCCGTGACGACAAAAATAGGAAAGTTGAAATTTAATATATATGACGAATTATAAAAAAATAATTGTGAGATTTAAATATTCAATTTTTAAATTGATAAAATATAATTTTTAAAATAATTTAAAATGATTCAATTACTAAATAAATATTGTTCTCAGTTTTTAACATGCGTCTATTGATTTCCCATTTTCCAATTATTAAATTAAGATTAAAAACGTGATTTTAATACTCTTAATTGAATAATTTTCTGAAAATTTTCAGTTAAACGTCTACGATCCGAAAAAAAAATTTTCACTTGCATCGTGGTTTCATAAAACCACACAATGATTTTTTTATGGCACAATCTTTTATATAAGAGGATGCCATGCATTATAAAAAGGGACAAGAATAAATTTTTAGTTTTTATGTGGTACTCTCTGAAACCAATTTTCAAAAAAAAAAAAAAGTTAACAAAAAGCAACAGATTCCTGATAAAATATCAGATCTAACTCCAACCATTTGTCGGCTGAACTTAGAGCCAAAACAAAAAAGAGAACAAACAACGAGCAATAAAACAACATTTTTTGACTATCCTTTTAGTGCCTAATTAAAAGAAATATTTTAGCAAATTTTTTTTTTTTGCAATAAAAAAATATTTCGCATTTTTTTTTTATAAAGACCTTTATTTATTTTTATAAATTCAGTAAATATTGATAATAAACTCATTCTATCATTTGTGAGAATCAACAAACCAACCGCGGCTCGCTCCTGGACCACAATTTCCTGGACTTCTTTGTTGCTCTCCCCCTCTCTCCTCTTATCATATTCTAATTTCCTTTATTTTTACTATCTTTACTTTTTTTGTACTTTTGTGGTTTTTCTTATTTTATTTTTAATATATTAACTTCCTTTCTATCAATAAAAAAAAGGAATATTTTTACTTAAAATTTTCGAGAATCAATTTCCTTTTATCGGATTTTAGGTGAAGCACTCACTATTGACTGATAGACACAGGAAAAGGATGTTTTATTATTTCTTCATATTTTAAAGAATTTGGTAAATGTTAATTCTGAATAAATCTAATTTCTTAAGTTCATGATAAACTTTTTTTTAATCATACTCTTTTTTTTACTTTTGTTTTTTAATTTTTAATTCGTTTCGGAGTTGAAAAATGAGTTTTTTTTTTTTTTTACATATAATTAGCTATTTGATGTTAAACAATGAATTTTTGCGGAAAACCGCATAGTTTTCGAGATATTTGCGAAAAACCATCTTCCCGCAACTTTACCGGCTTATTCCCGCCAAAGGCCTCGGCACTGGAAGTGCTGACTCTAGAGCAGTGATTCCCAATCTGGGGGCGATCGCCCCCCAAGTGGGCGACTTGGTTTTTCAGGGCGGCGATGAGTATTTAAAGGGGAAAAATTATTAGTTTACTAAAATTTAAAAGAACAAAAATTAAAGAGAAAAATCGCCTATTTACAGGATGATCAGGATAGAAGAGGACAAATAATTCTCATTCTGAAAAATCCAATTTCAATCTTGAATCGAAACGTCACTTTTGTTAACATTAAATAAAAATTTACCGATAAAAAAGACCAATTTTTGAAATTTTCTCCTGACCCTAGGAGAGGTAGGGAAGATATCAAATATTTTTCTCCATCCAATTCTTTTAAAAATCTAATAATAATTTCATTTTTTTGAAGAAAATTTCAAAAATTGATCTTTTTTATCAGTAAATTTTTATTTAATGAAAACAAAAGTGACGTTTCGATTCTAGATTGAAATTGGATTCTTCAGAATATATTATTTTTATGAGAATTATTTGTCCTCTTCTATCCTGCCCATCCTGTATAATAGTATTGTCAATATTGAAAAATATTGTCAATACTATTGATCGTGTGCGGGGTGTATTGAAGATGGTATTGATATTGAAGAAGCATATTGATGAAAATTTAAATTTTTTGATTTTCAAACATCTATATTCGAAAGTGGTGGGGATATTGACAATAATCTTGATCGTGTGCGGATGTTTTTCAATAATTTGTTCAATACTCAGTTCAAATAGAAATTTGGTCAAGGGAACGTCATGCTTTTTTCATATTTTTAAGTGTGTCTGTGTTCAATTTTAAGCATGAAGGAATTGAGCTATGAGGCTGAAATTTTATATATAAGTTAAACACACCTCGGGAGCATGAAAATAAGCTTTTGAACAAAATCGGCCAAAAAGTACTAGTACTTTACTGATACACTTTTTCAGTTTTTTTCGATTTTCTCTAAATTCGCTCCAACAATTTTTTTTTTAATTCAAAAATTAATTATTTTTTACATGCACTTTAAAATGTATATTCTCATTTTGCCATTGAAATTTTTTGAAGACCACTTTACTCTTATACTTCATAGGAAGGATAGGAGAAATGGTTGCCAAAATTAAATATTTTCCCATACTTATAAATTTTACATCTGAATTCAAATGTTGAATGTACTGTCGGGAACTAAATATATATCGACACAAAAAATCTGGTGTGATAAGCACAGAACACAACTTTCGATTACCGAAGGTAAGAGAAAGTTGTGTGCTGTGCGACAGTCACACCAGATTTTTTAAACATCAGAATACAATAGAATATGACTAATTTTTTTTTTTTTTTTTTTTTTTTACTAGCATTAATTTTTTTTCTTTTGTATATTCATTTAAATGATGAATTTGAAAATGTTCATTTTCTTTCTCAACATAATAAAGTTTTTTTTTTTTATTTTTTATAATAATAAATTCCCTCATTAATCAATAGATTGGTTCAATAAATCAAATTAAAATATTTGAAATGCATTCAAGTAGGTAGGTAGGTAGCAGCGGCCATAAAAACGTTCCTCCTAAAAGGATTTAAATTCGTACCCTCTAAGCTCTCTCTCTTTTCCATGTTCCCATCGTCGTCTCTTAGAGGTCAACAGGTAGTTGAGTTGAGTTGGAATCGCGTAGAATGAAGAGGAATATTCAACAACAACAACAACACTTGCACCAAACACCTGCTGCCTAAGCATCAGCACATTAATTGCTAAATTCCCTTCTTCTTCTTCTTCTTCTCTTCGTGTTTGCAAGCCATCAAAAGAGCTAGAGAATAATATTTCAATCTTATATTTTTATACATAGAAAAAACAACCAGATCTAATAAATTTTTTGCTATAAATTTCATCTTACAAATAAATAACTGATGATTATTTCTGACAAATTTGTATTTAAATTCGAAAATAACATCAAGAAATGAAGTTTTATTTTATTTTTTTCATCCTTAAATAAATATTATTGTAAAATAAATAAATAATAGTTTAAACTTCAACTTAAACAACGTTTCGCGTTTTTTTCTCAGGATAATTAGACCTACTTGTAAAATGAAAAAAAAAAAAATCGAGTGTTTGATACGATGATTTAATAAAATAAAAGTCTCAATTTTGGGAGTAATTAAAATAATAACGAATTTTTAAAAAAATTATTTAATCTCTCGACTATCGATTTCGGCACGATGTACCATCTATTGCAATAGTATTGAGAATAAAGCCCGGAAGTTAGGCAGCCCAAATGGCAGCTGGTCTTTCTAAGAAATATCTTTTACAAAGCAGGCAATTGAGCGATCGGCCTTTATTACCATAAAAATTTATCTTTTTAATATATTAGTGAACGTGTGCCATTTGGGCTGATTAACTGCCTGGCTTTATTCTCAATACTATTGCAATAGATGATACCATCATCAGGTCGGCTAAAAATGTGAAAATAATTAGGGGAGAGAGGGGTAATGGCGCTCACTGGGTAATGGCGCTCACCCCTGTAACTCTGTCAAAATAAAACTTAGCAAATCGCCACGGAGCGTGAAATGCAAGGGGAGGGGGTCTCTAACAGGCAACAATGCAAAAGGACAGTCAGCTTGCGTCATGTGACCGTGAAGTGAGTTTCTTCGTTTGTGGCCGCACTGATCTAATTTTCGGTGTCGTGTTTTTTGTCGATAAGTCCAAAATTTTAATGCTTATTAAATTTTTAATTTTACTTTTCTGACAGTAAAACTATTCTATTCTGTGATAATGTAATCAATTTTCAACAATTGCAAATGATTTTTTTTTTATTTCAAATTAATTATAAAACTACCGTTTGGGGTAATACCGCTCATCTGAGCGCCATTACCCCTTAGAAAGTTTTTCAGACTGTGAAGATGAAGAGCAGCTTTGTGACGATGACAGTGATGATGAATTGAATGTGGATGATGAAAATTATAACAAAAGTATTATTTGCGAAGAAATTGGAAAAAATAACGAGTTGTGGTATTGCTGCACCATCTGTGGAATGTGGGCTCATGCTATGTGTTCAGTGTGGAATTCGCCAGATGGATATATCTGTGATTTATGTGTCCAAAAATAAAATATTTCTATTTCTAATTAGTGTTACCTCTAATAATAGTAATTAGTTTATATTATAATTATAATAATTGAAGTTGATTTCACATCGAAGACTTTACTCTATTTGTTATATTGAAAAAGGCTAATCTTACGTCCAAATGGGAATAATTGATGCTAATTTGTGATTGTAGACTTTACTTTTATTGTATAAGATTGATCTCATAAATATTTCTTTAATTAAAATGTATCTTACATGTTATATTCCAAAAAACATGTTTGAGCGTTATTACCCCATGCCCTGAGCGGCATTACCCAAAGCCAGGGGCAATGCCGCTCAAACATGTTTTTTTAATATTGTTTCCCTACTACTAATAGGGCAAAGATATATGCTTTTGGTGTTAAATTGTTGATTACTCGATAATTAAAGACTTTATTACCCATCTTAATTTGGATTTATAATAAATGATTTAAAAGATACACCATGTTTTCCTTAAGTGAACGCCATTCCCCCTCTCTCCCCTACATTTGTATATTTAGATTGGTATATGACAATGTTAATGTATAGGGTTTTATGTATATACTGTATATGTTTACAAGCTTATCTACAAAATTTGATTTGAATTTACAAGAAATTATAATAATTTTACAAGAGTTTTTAATACTGTGTACTGATAATTATTATAAAAATTCTTGTAAATTCAAATCAAATTTTGTAGATAAGCTTGTAAACATATATATACATAAAAAAACCCTATACATTAACATTGTCATATACCAATCTAAATATACAAATGTAATTATTTTCACATATTTAGCCGACCTGATGATGGTACATCGTGCCGAAATCGATAGTCGAGAGAATAAATAATTTTTTTAAAAATTCGTTATTATTTTAATTACTCCCAAAACTTCATACAAATAACGAAAAATGGTGAACTTCATCAAGAAAAAGTCTCAATTTTTCAAAATTCAAAAAAAGAGGTTTTCGCAACATGGTCTGTCTGTCTGTGAACAAAATATCTCAAGAACGAAAAGAGCTAAGAGGATGAAATTTAATATTTAATTTAGGTACCCCCATGGCACCGTGACACGAAGCTTTTGAACAAAATCGGCCAAAAAATGATGAACTTTTTCAGTTTTTTTTTTTTTTTTTTTTTTCTCAAAATTTTCTCCAACGATTTTGATTAAAATCTCATTTGCCCTTGAAATATTATGAAGACTACTTACTACTCCATAGGATGAGTGGAGATAGACGGAAACGCCCAAGGACCACTAGTGAACTTGTGAGATAATGTGTATGTGTATGTGTATTGTACTCCATAGGAAAGATAGGAGAAATGGTTGCCATGGTAATAAAATATAAATATGTTCTCATGTTTATAAACTTTACATCTTGAATTCAAATTACCGTACGCCCTCGGGCCGTGAAGTAGTGGCTAGCGTGCTGGCCTTCTATACCAAGAGTCGCGGGTCCGGATCCCAGGCAGTTAAGCCATTTGGTATCCAAATATGTTTGGATCCCGAATTGATATTTTCATAATTAACGGTTATCGTCAAAGTCTTATATGGCCAAAGTTGCCGAAAAGGCTAAATATAGGTCGACACAAAAAATTTGGTGTGACTAGTACAGAACATAACTTTCCATTACCTAAGAAAAGAGAAAGTTATGTGCTGTGCTACCATCCCACCAGATTTTTTGAACTAAAATGCCTGAAAAGACTCAGCAAATGTTTATGTTTAGGAAAGTATCGTTGCATCATCCATGCTTTTTTTGTTTTAATTTTTTAATTGTCAGACCGCTATTGAAATGGAGCTAGTAATTAACACGAAATAGCAAACACCTTATTAAAAAAATATTAATAATTATCATTAATCATTCATTCATTCATTCATTCATTGACTGACTCTGTTGAGGAAGAAATTTTTATTTAATTCCCTCTCTATGATAGATAGATATTTTGGCATCATCTTATAATAATTAGAGCATTGAATAACAACCTATTCATCTTTTAAATTTTAAACTAATAATAATCGGTTGCCTACTGTATGTTTAATATATCATTTGGCCTAGTGTTTTTTTTTTTTTTTTTAATATTCAAAGAAAAATGGAGTAATTTTTTATCTCAAGGTGTTCTTTATTTTTATTTTTTTTTTTGTTGTGTTATTTTTTTATTAAGTGAAAATTCGGCTCTTTGACTCTGATTTTATAAAAAAATTTTCTGTGATTTTCACTCTAATGGTATGAAGTTTAATATGGGACAGCCTGCCTGACGAAGATTGTTTTAAAGAACCCTCGTTTGTATTCAGCTAACAAATTTATTATACCACTGCATAATCAACGTTGCGGAACACTAAACGTTTCCTTCCTCAGGACTCTCAACTTTTCACATAAAGGTTCATTAAAAATGCATAAAAGATTTTATATACCTACAAGGAGGAGGATTTTGTCGAATTTTAACGAATTTACAGTATCTTTATGTGAACCTTTATATATATATTTAACATAAGAGTCTTGAGTAAAGAAACGTTTAGTCTTCTAAAACATCGACTAACACCAGTGCCAGGGGCGTATATAGAAATTTTTTTCGGGGGGGGGGGGGGCCGGAACTCAAAAATTTTTCTGCGGAAAATTTTTTTTTAAGAAACTAAATTTTTTTCACAATAAATTTTTTGCGGAAAATTTTTTCTTTTGCGGAACCAAAGTTTTCCATCCTGCGGAAAAATTTGTTGTGCTGGTGTCTGTATATCCCTATATATGTATATGTGTTTGGGAAATTTCGGGGGTCCCGGGCCCCCTCGCCCCCCCCCCTTATATACGCCACTGACCAGTGCTATAATAAATTTGTTACCTGAATTCAAAAGAGTGTTATTTCTTTAAAACTGCAACAAAATATTAATTTAAACAGTACGAATTCGTTTGCATATGGTAAGGCATGCAAAAATTTACTTCATAAATCACATATTTTATAAGGAATTTTTCAATGCGGTTTTTTTTTAAATGAATTAAATTCATAAGAGATTATTGGGACATCGAGCTATAATTTTTTTAATGACTTATTAAAAAATTATCGTAATTAATTTTTTTGTTATCAAACAAATACAAAAAAACAATCTGTCCCAATAATCTTTAATTTTTTTTTAAATTTAAAAATGAATTTATTGTTATTATTAATCACATATTAATCAAGAAATTTTTAAAATAAGCTTAGATGATTTATTTAAAAAATCAACTGTCAAATTAGTTCAGCATTCTTGCAATAGATGGCAGGCTAGTCTAACAGTCGATATAGTATTAGCCTGTATCTGGCCTATATTTATATATTTTTGTAAAAGATACATAATATATAATAACATTTATAAAGTATTTATTGTTAAAAGATCAATGAAAATCAACCAAATATTATTAGCTACCATTCTGACATCTCTTGGCAAATTTTTGAATTACTTGGTATTTGGGCATACTTTTTATGACACACCACGCCATCTTAGTGGGAAAAACATGAGTAACCACTTCGCTCCCGTAGCCCCTTAACTCAAAAATTGAATTTTCGGACTTTCGCCACTAGGATTCTCAGTAGGCGATACATTGAATAACTGCAATGAATAAAAATTTATATTTTTTTTTTCTAAAATGCTCTATGCACTTGTCACTATAATGTTTACTTATGTGTCTCTTTTTTTTTCTGTTTGTTTTCCAGGTGAGTGAAACATGATGAGACGACGGATTGCGTTTTTTTTTTACTTCTCTCTTTGCTTGCTGTCTGTCTGTCTTTTAACTTCTTAGAAAAAAGGTCTCCTATGATGTGAGTAAATCATCCTATTAGTCACACGTACCTGCATCCATTCATGCACTTTAATCATTTCAAAAAGCTAAGCTAAAGTAATCAAATCGAATTATTAAAATAATTATAGCCTAAAGCGATTAAAAAAAAAAAAAAATATCTATATCTATATGAAATAATAATGTTTTTTTAATTTTTACCATTAAGAATAATTTGTAATTATACATCTTTTAAAAAAATGTGACATAATTACTCGGAAGGAAAAATAATTTTTATTATCTTCATCTTCAATAAGAAGACATCTTAATTTTTTTTATCTTTTTGCATTTTCTCTCTTAATTATCTCTCAGGATGATTGATATCTATTTTTGCTTTATCCCTCCAAAGGGATCGCTCTCTTATTAGGTTATACCTAACAATTAACAGATTAAATAATCTCTAGTGACGTAGCGTTCAACTTTCGTAGTTTTGACGTTAGAAACAGGGAAGTTCTCTTAGATTGTTTTTGCTTAATATCACATATAATTTGTTTTTAAAAAATTTGGTAGCAAGACTATATAAAAAAATAAATAGGTGAAATAATAACTAGCCGCGGCGTCCCCCTTCGGCGGGCTTTGCGCCTACCCGCCTCCCCGGGGGCTTCGCCCCCCCTTGGAACCCTCGCCTTTTCTTTTTTTTTTTTTTAAACACTCACACTTTTTTTCCCACTCACATTCACACACACATTCACAAAGTCTTTTCGGCAACTTAAGCCATTTAAGACTTTTAACGATATTCGTATTCGGACTCCCTGGCGTCCGAACCCGCGACCCTCGGTATAGAAGGTTAGCGCGCTAACTAACCCCTACATCAAGCCCGAAGTCTCGCCTTTTCTTAATTATGAAAAAAAAAAAAATTATCATTACTACTCGTATTTCAATCCAGTGCTGAGGATTTGTTAACATTCATGGAATACACAAATGGAAAGAATACATAAATACTTCTCTATACATTTTCCTATGGCAGAAATCCTAACTTTAGGAATTAATAACTCCAAAAGTTATAGGAATTTCGGGATGAAAATAATTTTCCTGTAATTCTCTTTAAGCTTTCGTTTCAAATTTCCAACAGGAAGTTGGCCCGAATTGAGCGTGACAGACGGACATTATTTATTTAAAAACAAAATAAATTAATATCATCTCTCTAATCACGTCTCTAAGCTCTCTAGGGAGGGCTCTAGTCAGATCTCTAGCCAGTGGATACTTTTGGTTGATCTATGCCGATTTCTTAATGAACCAAATATTTATATTTATATTACGGTTTAAAAATTTTATCACATTCTAATCTACTAATACACCATCATGGGCGTAACTAGGGCGGTGCCGGGGGTCCCCCCAGAAGGCTCGAAGTCCCCCCCCCCCCCAGAAAGCTCCCTGCTCCAAGAAAAATTTAGAAAATATGGGGCTTTCCAGGCCCTCCAGAGGATAGCTGGTTCCATGCCCCCCCCCAGCCAAATTCTCTAGTTACCCCCATGTACACCATAGCCAATCAGCAGATTATTAACTTGTTTATATCGTAAAGATAGTCAAAAGATGAAAATGATCTTTTTTTACTTTTCTTACCTATGTATATATGTAATATATATATAGAGAGAAAGTATTGGATTCATGTAAAAAATTCGATGTCGAGATTTTGATGGATCTTCACGTTTTGAGGTCCCCTGAATCCAAAAAAGTGGTTTTCGCGACATGGTCTGTCTGTGTGTGTGTGTGTGTGTCTGTGTGTGTTCAATTTTAAGCATGAAGGAATTGATCTAGGAGGTTGAAGTTTTATATTTAAAGAATTTAAAGTGGCTGTTGTATTTAAACAGTAGATAGGAAAGGCTGCATTCTCCTTTCCTATCTACTGTTTTATATTTAAGTTAAACACCCCCGGGACCGGAAAAATAAGCTTTTAATCAAAATCGGCCAAAGATTACTAGTACTTTACTGATGTACTTTTTCAGTTTCTTTCGATTTTCTCAAAATTTGCTCCAACGATTTTTTTTTAAATTCAAAAATCAATTATTTTTTAGATTCTCAATAAAATGTATATTCTCATTTTGCAATTGAAATCTTCTGAAGACCACTTTACTCTTGTACTCCATAGAAAAGATAGGAGAAATGGTTGCCATGGTAACAAAATATAAATATTTTCCCATACTTATAAATTTTACATCTGAATTCATATGTTTCGTACTGTCGGGAACTAAATATATTTTGACACAAAAAATCTGGTGTGACAAGCACAGTATACAACTTTCGATTACCGAGGGTAAGAGAAAGTTGTGTGCTGTGCGCCAGTCACACCAGATTTTTTTTATTTTAATTATTTTATCAAATTAATCCTTTGAGCAAAAATCTTGCTTCATTAATAAAAAAAAAAAAAAAAGGAATTAATATTTCTTTAACATGGACAACTTTATTTATTTATTTATTGACTATCGTTTTTAGATAAGAATGAAAATTTATTAACTCTTCGGGTTTTTTTTTTTTTTTTTTTTTCGTTTGTCGAGTCCCAAGTTAAGATGTTATTTAATATTAGAAAATTAATCTCTCTTGGGCTCCTCTAATTTGTTTTGGCCCTGGCGTGTGTGTGTGTGTGTGTGTGTATTAGAAACATAAGCAAGGCGAGGAGGTTGGTCCATTTGACACCCAGAGAGAGGCATCTCTATTTCCAAATGTCCCAGGCATGATAAATGATCAGAGGCTGTGAGCCACTCACTCCCAGGAGGTTTTGTTTGTTTGTTTGTTTCCATTTGCATTTTGCATAAGCGAATGTTGTCTCGCTATCGGCTATTATGGGATAAAATTTAACAAGGGGCAAGCAAGCACTCCAACTAACATTTATTTACCTCTATTATATCAGTTCCATTGATTACCATATCCAAAATGAACACCCCCTTAGATTCAGGCACTTGTAGGTCATTTAAGGAACATGAAGGAATTTTCGGATTTAGTTGGAGAGATCGAGTGATATATTATAAAAAGATTTGAATATTCAATTCAAATTCATTATCTGAATTTACTTTTACAAAATTCTAATATTTCTCCCATAGGAAATGCATAGAAAAAAATACTTATGTATTCTGTGATTGTAAACAAATCCTCAAGTAAGCACTGGATTGGGATGCGTAGTTTTTACTTTCTCTTACCTATGTATATATGTAATATATATATATAGAGAGAAAGTATTGGATTCATGTCAAAAATTCGATGTCGAGATTTTGATGGATCTTCACGTTTTGAGGTCCCCTGAATCCAAAAAAGTGGTTTTCGCGACATGGTCTGTCTGTGGGTGGGTGGGTGGGTGTGTGTGTGTTCAATTTTAAACATGAAGGAATTGAGCTAGGAGGTTGAAATTAGGGTTGGTCGAATCGATTTCGATTTTAATCG
>JAKCPI010014639.1:0-54094 GCA_023213315.1 Euborellia annulipes | reverse complement strand
GTTCAAACCCCCCCCCCATTGGACCCAAGCCATGACTAGATATTTAAGCTCTATAATACAATCAATACTTTCTCTCTCTATATATTTCATATATAGGGTAAGAGAAAGTAAAAATATAATAATTTTCTCTAGTTAAAAAAAAAATAAAATAAAATAATTTTATTAAGGGGAGACAAATATTAGAGCGGGCGCTGGAGGTAGTTGAGTATGCAAAATTTGAGGACCGAATTCTGACAATGGATTTGGGCTAAGAATAGCTCCCAGAATAAGGATCCGGATCTTGCCGGGCCAATTTTTTGGTCCAATTTTTTTTTACCCCCACCCCCATAGGAAATCAATGGAGTGCATGCTAAGATGATGTGAAGATTTGCAATTATGGTCAAATTCGAGTACTTAAAACCTCAAACAATGAAAAAACTGTCTTGTCAGCAACTGAGGGGATCCTCTAGAGTCCCCTGAGAAGTACTATCTTGCCACCAGTTGTGGTGGTCCCCTCTAACCCCTTCATCTCTTTTCTCTCTCTTTGTTATAAATTTAAATATACGGCTTTAACATCATGCCAAATTGTGGGGACCGGCAATTATGTTCATAATCCACTAGCTGGTATCCCAATCAATGAAAAATACTATCTTGCCGCCAGCTGCGGTGGTCCTCTCTAACCCCTTTACCTCTTTTCTCTCTCTTTGTTATAAATTTAAATATACGGCCTTAACATCATGCCAAATTGTGGGGACCGGCAATTATGTTCATAATCCACTACCTGGTATCCCAATCAATGAAAAATACTATCTTGCCACCAGTTGCGGTGGTCCCCTCTAACCCCTTCACCTCTTTTCTCTCTCTCTGTTATAAATTTAAATATACGGCTTTAACATCATGCCAAATTGTGGGGACCAGCAATTATGTTCATAATCCACTACCTGGTATCCCAATCAATGAAAAATACTATCTTGCCGCCAACTGCGGTGGTCCCCTTTAACCCCTTCACCTCTTTTTCTCTCCCTTTATTATACATTTAGATGAACTGTCTTAAAACCATGCCAAATTGTGGGGACCGGCAATTATGCTCATAATCCATTACCTCGTGCTCCAATCAATGAAAAACCACTATCTTGCCGCCAGTTGTGGTGGTCCCCTACTAACCCCTTCACCTCTAGGGGGGGGGTGGGTGGGGGTTGGGGGTATTTTCTCTCCCTTTATTATACATTTAGATGTACTGTCTTAAAACCATGCCAAATTGTGGGGACCGGCAATTATGCTCATAATCTACTACCTGGTGTATTTATAATAAAGGGAGATAAAAGAGGTGAAGAGGTTAGAGGGGACCACCACAACTGGCGGCAAGATAGTATTTTTCATTGATTGGAGTACCAGGTAGTGGATTATGAGCATAATTGCCGGTCCCCACAATTTGGCATGATGTTAAGGCCGTATATTTAAATTTATAACAAAGAGAGAGAGAAGAGGTAAAGGGGTTAGAGAGGACCACCGCAGCTGGCGGCAAGATAGTATTTTTCATTGATTGGGATACCAGCTAGTGGATTATGAACATAATTGCCGGTCCCCACAATTTGGCATGATGTTAAAGCCGTATATTTAAATTTATAACAAAGAGAGAGATAAAAGAGGTGAAGGGGTTAGAGGGGACCACCGCAGTTGGCGGCAAGATAGTATTTTTCATTGATTGGGATACCAGGTAGTGGATTATGAACATAATTGCCGGTCCCCACAATTTGGCATGGTGTTAAAGCCGTATATTTAAATTTATAACAAAGAGAGAGAAAAGAGATGAAGGGGTTAGAGGGGACCACCACAACTGGTGGCAAGATAGTACCTCTCAGGGGACTCTAGAGGATCCCCTCAGTTGCTGACAAGACAGTTTTTTCATTGTTTGAGGTTTTAAGTACTCGAATTTGACCATAATTGCAAATCTTCACATCATCTTAGCATGCACTCCATTGATTTCCTATGGGGGTGGGGGTAAAAAAAAAAATTGGACCAAAAATTGGCCCGGCAAGATCCGGATCCTTATTCTGGGAGCTATTCTTAGCCCAAATCCATTGTCAGAATTCGGTCCTCAAATTTTGCATACTCAACTACCTCCAGCGCCTGGTCTATAAAGGAAAGTCAAAAAAATTCTAGAAAATTCAGAATTTTCTCATTGAAAAGAATTGATTTTTGGTTTGCTTTATAAAAAATTAAAGCCGCTTAAAATTGATTAAATCCCTCAAATGAAAAATAATAAAAATTATTATATAATTAAATTTTTTATTATTTTTTTTTCCCTTAAAGAGATCTGAGATAGAACTCGGAATCAAGAGAAATAATCAGACAGAAACTCTGGTATTATAGGGGATATATCTAAAATTCTTTAAGATGTGAGGGTTGCATTCTTTATTGCCTGAAACAAGTTGAATGAAAAATTGTGGCACTTAATTAAGAAAGGGCGGGCCCGAGCCAGCTCGAGGGGGGTCTAGGAGGGCGGATTGCCTAGTTATATATTTCATAAGACGCCTTATACTTCCCTATTACTAGGGGGAGGGGAGGGGAGAAATCATTCTGAACCCCCCCCATCGAAAATTTCTGGCTACGCCTATGGTTACAACCCTCCCTTAAAAATATTTAATCGTATGACGCCCCCCCCCCCCCACACACACATTTAACAAAATAATTCAAAAACAAAAATTTTTAATACTAAATTAAAAACTCCGTCCCAGAATTTTCTAAATTATTTTATTATTTTATTTATAAAACTAGCAATCATTTGGAAAATTGATCTTGGTGGCCAATATTCGCGCCTCCCCTTAGATTAGTCCGCGCCTCCCTAGGGAGGCGCGCCTCACAGTTTGGAAAACGCTGTTCTAGAGTATGGTAAATGAAAATTAATTTTTATTTATAAATTTTAAATGCAATTAATTTTTTGTCAAATAGAATTGTAGAAGAACAATAAATCGAGAAGATTCAACAAACCATTTTAGAAACTTTGAAGTTTTATTATTATTTAAAATTTATTATTTATTTTTGTTATGAAAATAATTTATTATTTCAGTCTCAACAATCTTTCAAAATTTATTATAGAAATATTTTGACATTTTAGTGTTTTAAAATCTAATTATGAAATTAATATCTACATAAATTTAAATTCCTATGAAATTTTCATTCCCTGACACTTTTAAAGAACTTCTCTCCATAAATTTTTTTAAAGCTCAATCAATGTGTTGAGGCATAAAACTCCCGAAAATTTATGAAGAAGGATAATGTTCCAAGAAAAACCTTGAAATCAGGTGATGGACCAAACAGCTTTTGAGTTAAATATCTGGGGAAGTGGAAAAAAAATAAATAAATAACCACGCCATTTATTAAATTAATAAAGTTGTTAATTTAGCGAGTTCTTTTTCTCATTTCTTTCGACCTAACAGAAAGAATAATATTAATCTTGGGTTTCAAATATTTTTTTATTACTTCAATTTCATGGATGGGAAATTAAAATATAATTTTAAAATATATTTTTTTTTTCAACTCGCATTATAATTTGTGAGAAACTCTGAGAGAGAGAGGAAGAGATGAAGAGACAAAAAAGAGAGAGGATGGAACTCCTCTCAGTCAAAGGAAGAAACTTTTTATATTAATAATAATACTTTTTATATCTAGCAAGTAAGTGATTTTTTATTATATTCATTTGAAGTCAATTGTTTTTGTTCATAAGAATGTTCCTAAATATTTTTGTACAAGCCAAGGCCGAGGATGATTTGAAACATAAATAAGTGAGAGGGAATTCAAGAGAGGAAAAAAAATAGAGGGTGCCCTATTAAATAAAAAATTTTATTTGAGTCTAACTAAGAAATGAGTGAAAATTTAAAAAATCTGATGTGACAACGCACAGCTCACAACTTTCTCTTATCTTGGGTAATTAAAAGTTGTGTACTGTGCTTTTTTTGTGTCGTGATATATTTAGTTTCTAATAGGACTTTAGTTTCAAACTTGAACACTTGCGTTGCCAACCCCCCAACCCCCTCATAGATAGCGCAGAGCTACGACTGCTTCCATTGGAAAAAATCGGAAATACTACATTAGTAAAGTGTACTTCAAACAAGTTTTAGGAAAAAACTTAATATACTTTTTAAAGAACATCTAAAAAAATAGTTAGATTTATGAATTTTAAACAAAATTGTTCCAGGAAATTTTGAGAAATTCTAAAAAAACTAAAAAAGTACTTCAGTAAAGTACTACTAGTACTTTTTGGCCGATTTTATTCAAAAGTTTTAACTGTCCGGGAGGGCACCTAACTTAAATAAAAAATTTCAACCTCCTAGCTCATTTCGTTTAAGTTTAAAATCGTCACACACAGACTAATTTTGCGGGACCTACTTTTTGGACTCAGGGGACCTCAGAACATGTATATCCGTCAAAATTTCGACATCGAATTTTTGACATGATCGCAATACTTTTACACTATATATTAATATAGGTAAGAGAAAGTAAAAAGCAGCTCCTTGTTAATTAAGATGTATTAATTGGATTCACATTGATTAAGATTTTTATTTAAAGGGGAGGGAAATTGAATATTTGTTATCAATTTTATTTTCTTTGATGGTGGGATTTCTCGAATTTCGAATCGAAATGCACTAAAAAATCGCAAAATATCAACATCATCAGCAGAAAATTTTTAGATGTATTTTCTTGGTTCAAAGGTTGATAGGATATCTTTATTTACTAGTGTCAACCCCCCCGAAATAAAAGCTAAGTAAAGAAGTGTCAGAATGTTTATATTCAGTTTTATAATCTTTTTTTTTAATTATTAAAGTGAGAATTTATAGCTTCCTTCTTTTCTGATTACCATTTCTTGTCAGAATTCAAAAGAATCTTAAATTTAATATCAAAATAAAAAAACCCTCCCTCTAAAATAAAACCTATTTTAATCTTCGTCTGGAGGTTAAGTGACATTTTTGGGAGGTTCTCAGACAGACATCCAGACGAAATAACCATTTCACATTTTGAAGGTCGTAAAAACCCGAAACTGAATGCAATTTTTTGACTGCATCTCTCCAACCATCCATCCCTCTCCCTACATCCATTACTTTCGGAGAAGTTAAAAAAAAAAAAAAAACAAATCTAATATAAAGCTTATAAAATTTTTTTTTAATGAAACAGCCTGGAGCAAATAATACAAAACATTAATAATTCATATTTTTTAGTTTAGTAATCAATAATATTATAATGAAAAATACATCTTTATTAAAAATTTCCTTGAGTAATTTTCTTTTTAATTCTAAGAAATTTGACTAATGGACAAAGATGTCCTTGTTTTTATGCCTAATTTTGAATGTATAAACTTAACGAGGACTAAACAAGGACGAACGTTCATCATTCGCCTCCGAGTCTGGCGTTGTAGGTAGCTGCCCCTGCATACCAAACGCCTCGGGTTCGGACCCAGGCACCTGTGACTTATTATTTACCATTTGCATACCATCTAAATAGGAACTTCTCTTCGAAAACAAAATAATAATATTATAATAAATATACAACTTTATTAAAAATTTCCTTGAGCCTAAGTTTCTTTTAAATTCTAAGAAATGTTGAGCTAATGGATAATGATTCCTTGTTTTTATTAATTTTGAAGTAAAACTTAAAAGAATAAACAAAACAAACGTTCATCATTCAGAAGATAAAAATCTATAATTCTCTGTTAAAAAATCTGGTGTGACTACTTTCAAATATATTTGGTATCCAAATGGCTTAAGGTGCGCGTCTCGGGGTGCTAATTTTGGGAGATTCCAGCGGCCACAATTTTGAAGCTATCGACCTCAAATTTTTTTTAATTAAAGCTATTTAGAATATCTACAACTTATAGAAGCCCTTTTTTAGATTTTCGAAAAAATAAATTTTTTTTTTTAGATTAATCGGATTAAATAAAAGATATTTTTTAAAAATCCGCTCTATAACTTATAGATTATTAAATTAGTAATCATTGTGTTAAAAAATAAGTAATTTTTTACCCTTAATTAATTAGCTGGAATCTTTCAAATGAAATGGAATAAATCCCTTGTATCCCTGTGGGAAAAACTAACGCCATCTCTTGCCGCCTAGAGTAACTCGGTACTGAATCGTCGTCTAACGGCTTTTCGAGACGCGCACCTTAAATAAAACCATCGGACTGCCTGAGATCCGAATCCGCGACCCTTGGTATAGAAGCACGCTACCAACTACACCACGGCCCGAGAACTTAACCGTGTATATCCATCAAATCGAATTTTTCACATGAATCCAATACTTTCTCTCTCTATATATTAATATATATAGGTTAGAGAAAGTAAATTTACAACAAAATAAGTAAGGTTTAATATATAAAGGGATATTCATTAAGTTCTTTCTCATTAGGCTCTAAATCACTCTAAAATTCAATAAAAACCAAGGGCGAAACATAATAATAAAATGTTGTGCAGGTAAGAAATGAGCGTAGCATCGGCCTAGTTAGATATGATTTTTTATGAACAGCACGGCGATAATTCTTGAAGGTTTAAACCTTAAAGGTGGCATATAAAATTAGGAAGCGTTGAGTGGTGAGTTGTGAGGTGTGAGATAAGAGCCCATACCACCACAATCCCACGTCATTGCTTTCACCCCGGCTGAAAAATGAATGTAGCACAACCACCCTACTTTCTACCACCACCAGCAACGACCCTTCTAGATGCCTTGATTTAATTCTAAATAAAAATAAATAATTTATCTCTCTCTCGCTCTCTCTCGTTCCCTATTTCACTCTCTCTTTCTCTCTTCCTCTCTTAATGGAAAAGATTCTTTCTCGATTAGGAATTAATATATTTCTAAAAATGTTGATCAATTAACACCTTTTTTAGATACGTCGCTGTTCTATTCGAGAATAGAAATATCCCATGGATTGAGTTTAAGAAAGTAAAACAGTTTATTAGAAATTTATTTATTTATTTTCTAATTTAAAGAATTAATAAATCAGGTTTTGTTTAATATCATTTTATTTGGTATCCAAATGGCTTAGATAAAATCATCGGACTGCCTGGGGTCCGAACCCGCGACTTTTGGAATACGAGGTTAGCACGCTAACCCCTACACCAAGCCCGAGGGCGATGTAAAATTTATAAACATGGGAAAATATTTATATTTTTTTACCATGTCAACTATTTATTCTATCTTTCCTAAAAAGTACAAGAGTAAAGTGGTCTTCAAACAATTTTGAGAGCAAAATGAGAATATACATTTTAAAGAGCATCTAAAAAAATATTTGATTTTTGAATTTTACTCAAAATCGTTAGAGTGAATTTTGTGAAAATATAAAAAAACTGAAAAAGTACATCAGTAAAGTACTAGTATCCTTTGGCCGATTTAATTTAAAAGCTTCGTTTCACGTCTCAGAGGGGTACCTAACTACACCTACACGGAGTGTAACACACACACACACACACACATTCGTCGTATATATATAGTATAGATTAACATATATAGAGGTAAGAGAAAGTAAAAAAAGAAAAAATAAGCGAGTTAGGAAAACGAAAATGACCAGGCCAGAAAGGATTCTTCTGCCTTTTTCAACACATAAATTTTGCCCAAATTTAATTTTAATTATCAAGCGGATAATATAATTTAAATAAAATTTATCGGGGAAACTTTGACCTTAGGAAGCGCGGAGCTCTACTCCAAAAAATAATTAAAACAAACAAATAAAAATGAACTTTCAAATTTCTTGCTGATCCTTTGACCACTAAAAAGTAAGACTGATGATGGATATTTTTTTTTTATTAAAAAATTCTCTTTTTTATAAAAAAAAAGTCTATAACCTTTTGAGGATTAAAGAGGTAGCTGGTTCTTTACTTCTCCCAAAGATCCTTTTGCCTCTCTAATAAAAAGCTCAACTTGTACCCCTGGGAAAAAGAGGAAGTTGAAAGATAATCTTTCGAATATCATGTCATCAAAAAAAAAAAATACAATATTTTACCTAAAAAAAAAGTAAAAACAATTTGATCGTAAATTATTGCTATTTTTTGATTTTGATTCACTCTTGCTAGATCGATAGAGTTTATTATATAAAAATTTATTTAGAAAAGTGCATAAGAATAAAAAAAAAAAAAAGAAAAATTTAATATTCACAATTGAATTTTTTGCGATTTGACATCGACTATTTAAAAATTGTGTAACTTGTATTGGAGAGAATAGTTATTTAAATTAGTTGGCACTAATTTTTTAGTCATGATGAGATGTGCACCAATTGATCATGAAACAAGTCTTGTTTCTATTCATATAATAGAACCGAGTTTTTAAAATGGAAATTAATATTTATAATGTTTTAAATATTTTTTTTTTTTTTCTTTTGCCTAAGATTTATTATTCAAAGTAGTCCAAACACCAAATGAATATTCAACTATTCAAAAATTACTAATTCCTCAAGACAAACAAAAGTTTTTTGAATAAATAATTTTAATTTATTATTATTTAAAAAAAAGAGCTCGTAAAAATTTCTAAATAGAATATTACAAATATTTTATAGGTCCATTATTATTAAAATTTTATCATAGATAATATAAGGTATGTATTATGGGAAACATTAAAAAATAGGACATATTTCAAGAGTTACAAATAGTTATACTTTAGTATTAAAATAGAGAAGGGTTGAGAGTCCAATTAAAACGATCTAAAGGGTCATAGATTCATTATTATTAATTAATGTAATTTAAATAGCTGAGAGTGTTACGAATCCTTTATTCAAAAATTCTATTATCTTAAAAGTTTAAAAAGTCCTCGGGCCTTGGTGTAGTGGTTAGCGTGCTGGCCATTTGTACCAAGGGTCGCGGGTTCGTCTCATACGACAATTTTTAATTGGAATGGATACCAATCCATTTTTTATTTTTTTAACGAAAGGTCATTTACGATAATCCTGTTACAAATTATATTCAATTCATAAAATATTATATTTTAATGTGGAGTATAGGTCCTATTGCATCTAATGCAAAATAATTTTCAATTTATCTGCCCCCTCCCTGCTTTGTGCCTCCTGGTCACGTTATTGCAATTTGAATATACTAAAACATCTTCCTCTAGCGAATTATAAAGCGGTATAATTAAATTTAAATTAATATTTAGTCGAAAAAGACCTTAAATGAAATAAAAAATGAATATTTAAATACTCGTCTGCTGTTACAGTTATAGTGCTTCTATCGAAGAGAAATAATCTGAAATTTCAGTTGGATATAGAAGGAATAGTAGGAATAGACAGGCAAATTTTTCTGTGGTAAGTGAATCTTCGGTTGTAACAAGAGAACAGAAAATATTCTGTTGTTTGAACCGAATGCACTTGTTAATGATGATAAAATTTCAGTTCTTTGAAATCAGCTTCATGTTGATAATCAAAGCCAACTGATAATTCTCTGTTGTTACAACTGAGCTGTTTTTTTCGTGTAGTAATTTGGAATCTCTAACAAAACAAAAATTTATTTAACATGATAGGAGCCTTAAATAATGAAATTTAGGAAAAAAATTTGGAATCACAAACCAAAGTTTTTAATACCGTAATTGAATAAACATAAAAAGTAAATTAAATGATATAGAGAATTTAATTTAAAGATAATAATTTATCCCACGAGCTAGCTAGAATGGAGAAAACATAGATGGATTCGTTTTTTTGCCGTTAGAATCAATAAGAGAAAGAGAATGTTAAAGGCTTAAGGTGTTATTGAAAAAAGAAAAAAAAAAACAGAAACAAAAGAAGTAATTAAAAGAGAGTTGCTTTTTCAAAAGAGACAGAAAAAAATTAATAAACGGATTTCTTAGAAGAATATTAAAAATGGCTTTAAAGATCGATAAAATTAAATATTCTATATAGCCTACTACTTTTCTATACATCCTTTTTTTTCTCATTTATAAAAAAAAAAGATGAAACAATAGAAATTAGAATTTTTTTCAACTTGTTTAATTAAAATAGAAAAAGAGAAAATTTCATTTTTTTTTTATCTTTTGAAATGTTAAATACATGATGTTAAAAAAAAAGGTTGTTGCGGGGAACATTTAAAGTACTGTAGTTTTTGATGAAATTAATACCGTAAGTCATTTCAGGAATATTGTTTCTCTAATTTATATTTATCGTTTGAATGTTGCTTTATATTAGTTAAAAGATCACAGACAGTACAAACTCGATTATACCTACTAATTAGTACAATGAGCTCCACAATTAAGTCCCCACCTCGTATTTAGAACCTTAAGTATATGGTATAATAGTGAAATAATTTTAAATTTGAAAAGGTAAAATAAAATCTGGTACAGATGATTTTCGGTCATTAAACTTATTTCACTATATACCATATACTGAAGGCTCTAGCTCCCAGATAGGGACTTAATTGTGGCGTTCACTGTACCAGGGGTTATGTGGAGATTTCAAAGTCCTATTCACCTTTTCAAATTTTATTTTTTTGCTCCTTTATCATACTAAAAATTATTAATATAAAGCGCTAGACATTGACTTCCGTTTTATGTTCCTGTTTACCACTCTCTCTCGCTGATTGGCCAGAAACAGAGGAAGTGGAGTCAGTGAGGGAAATTTAAAACTTTAAAATTTTGCCGAAGGCAATTGCAAAATTTCCAAACGGTGAGCATGAATAAATTTGATGCATTTGCTAGTCGAAGGGCGCAACCCCTGGCAAGAGGGAAAGCCCGCCGAAGGCAAACTTTGCCAATTGTACTTAATATAATAGAAGGTAATCCTAAAAATATAAACCCACAATTTTTTGTATATATCTTTACGTTACAAGTCTTAAGGATTTTTTATGTCTATCGTGTGTGTGTAGATTTTTATTTTGCTTATATTTCTGGAATCATATCTACAGCGGATAAGAATGAAATTTGTCAAATTTAGAATCGTAAGAGGAGATTGTAAGAAAGTTTTAACAGGAGAGTGAATCGGTAAATATTTATCGCTATCCACGATTTTTTCAGCTTACCCTGGACTAAATTTTTGGAAAAACAGAGGTATTAATTAAGATGTGTTGCCAATCCTGAACGAAATTTAATAACAATCCATTGAGTGGAACAGGATTATTCACAAAAAACAAACAAAAAATTTTGTATAAGCTGTTTTAATATATCGTCGCCTGAAACACGTAGTGGCGAATCTCAATTTCTATCATTTTTCAGGAAAGCTGTTTATAGTTCGTGTTGTTATATTAAATGTATAGAAACGCAAAACAAAAAAAACCTAAATAATACGAAAAAACATAGAAATACAGATTCGTCACTTTATGATAATGTAAAGAACGCCAGGACACGGCCATACCTGTTGTATCTCAATTTTTAATTTTTTTGAGATACGTCACTACGTGATGCAAGCGACGATATGTCATACATATTAAGAAACTCATTAATTCTATTATTATAGAGATTTGAATTATATTTTTTTGTTTTTTGGCTGTTTACAAGTTAATAAATATAATTATTCCCTAAAGAAGGAGAAGACAAGGGGTCAAAACGTTAGCCTAATCCGGTAATTAGAATAAATAGATTTGGCTAGATTTTCGAAATATTTTACTCAATATTGCAAAGTCACAAAGACATTCTTATTAATTTATATCTGGGGTTCTTAAACTTGTGTAGTTCGTGGACCTCCTATTGAACTTTTTTTCTGGGTGACCCCTAACTACAAATAATACAATTAAAGTTTTAACTAAAATACATAAAAACATAAATAATACAAATAATTTTTTAGCTGGAATTCTTTTGCGGACCCCCAGCAACCACTTCGCGGGCCCCTGGGGATCAATTTAACTCATTTATATAATTAATAAAAATATCTCTATGATTTGTTTTAAAAACGGATCGATTTTGCTTATCAAATAAATATTTGGTAATTAAGAATTTATTTAATTACTTAGCTTAATTAATTGATTACCGAAATTTGAAGTTTGTAATTATACAAGTGCTCAACAATGTCAATGTAACTATTCAGGGAATGCTATGTACCAGATGTTATTTAGTCTCTGTATTTAAATAAGATTGATTTCAACTATTTCCGTTAAAAAATATTTTTTTTACCTCTTCTATGTATTAAATTTTATTAAAATAAAGAAAAAAAATACAGGTAACTATTCTTTATCCGGCGTAAAGAAAGGGTAACTCACCCCTTTTAGAAATCTATTGTATATTTTTTCTAATTTTATGGGAAACTATTATTCTGGTCCGGAGGCAGGTAGGTGATTTACAAAATCACGGATCAAATCTCAGCAATATTTCGCTAAGATGGAAAAAACGGTTCTCCGATTTCCGAAAAGGGTATAAAAAGTGTCAACCAGGCTACCGAGAACGTAATTAAATTCACCCTTTCCTTTTACCTAAGAACTAAAAAAAAAAAATATCGTCATGGCCAATACTAGGCATAAACGCATGGGAAAATGCCTACCCTTTTTTTTTAATCTTCGAAATCCAACCCCTTCAAGCCCCTTTAAGGGTTAAAAGGGGAAAAAACTATTAAAACGCGTGAGCCACCTGCCCGGAAATACGAAAACGGTACTGTGCGATTTTTTTAAATTTTATATAACTGTATATTTGTGATGGGGCAGAAGAACCCTTCCTCGGCGAAACAGCTTTCCTTCCGGCTCTTCATTATGTTGATGTTTTTTAAGAGACGCATAGGAAGAGGAGGATCGTCATACACGCCCGATCCGAAACACCTTTCTTCGAAAATTCTAAATAGACACCTTTTTATTTAAATTCAAATTATTTAATTACGGTTTTTTTTTTTTGTGTTTCCTTTTTTTATAGTGACAATCTTTTCTAAGGAACAATAATTGTTTGTAATAATCTCAGGGCGAGTTTATTCTATAGCAACTTCAGAAAGTTTTTTCCTAAATTAAGTAGGTATAAAAGAATAAACAGGTTCGGTTTAATAAATTGTTCCTGGAATGAAATCACTTCACTCTTTCTTCTTGAAATCTGAAATAAAAGCAATAAGAAAAAAAAAAAGATTTATGAATAAAACCATATTGGAGACCTGAATAGACTCGATCCAATTAAATTACATTCTAAATATGTCTATACATCACAGAGAAGCCGATGTAACCAACAAATATTTGTTTAAATTAGATAATAGGGATTATAGTGTCGGCTTTAGGGGGGAGAGGTGAGGTCCAGGGCGCCAGACAAAGAGAGGGCGCCGGCGGTCAAGGAGAGGGGAACTCAATAGAGAGAAAAATCAGCTTATGAAGATGACAAAAAAATCTAAACGAGGGGTTTGTACCTATTACATTTAAGTTCGTCAAAATAAAACCTAGTTTTGTTGAAGAATTAGGCTCAGGCTCATCATATAAATTGAAGGAAAAATAAATATTAGAGCGAGTTAAGTAGAGAAATCATATCTACTAAAGACCATCAATGGAATCCGATCAAGAGTTACTAGAGCTATAAATGGAGGTGTTGCCTACCCAGATAGCTTGGAATATTGCAGTAAGCAATATTGACAATATTGTAGCAACATTGCTGCAATATTCCTGCAATGTTGCAAAGGGGCGGACATGTTGCAGCAATGTTGCTTCACTGTTCCTATGTACGCCTAGTTTGGAATATTGCCGCTACAATATTGCCAATATTTTGCAAGATTTGCAATATATGCATGGTTCACAATGTTTCTGCAATATTCCAAGCTGTCTGGGAAAAGATGAGAAGGGGAGGACAAATCCCTTAATTTCTATCGATTCATTGGTCAATGCATACGAATCGATAATAGACAACTAAAAATATATAACTTATATATAAAATGAGAAGGCGATTAGCCGAGGGTATAAAGCAGTTCAATCTTATACTCATAATCTTGAAAATAACTCAAGTTCAAATCCATCACATGGCAAAAAATTAACTAATTTTATTCTCCATTTGAGATGGCTCCTCCTGAGGAAGGAATCAGGAACCCACCTGAGTAGTATTCCCATGAAAGTTACTCCCCAACCACAGTGTCAGCACTAACACATATATGAAACTTAATTATAGGGTAAGAGAAATTAAAAAATTAAATTAAAAAGATTAGGTTTTAATTTATAATATTAAAAATTATATTATAATATCGAAATTTATGTGTTATCATTAGATGTGATTTTAAAATCTTTTTTTTTTTTTATATGTTTAAGCTCTTTTTGGGCATTGAGGCCATTTATACAGTGCATATTTATTTCACTTGATTATTGAAATAAATTTTTTGCCTGGGACGGGATGCGAACCCTTGATTTTTGGCACCAGAAGCTAATAGTCTACCTCTGGGCCATAGGTCAAGGGCAAAATCACTTCTGAAAGTGACTTAAAGCGTATTAAGTTTAACCTCTCGACCACGGAAGAGGAGGAAGAGATGTTTTTACTATGTAAAATAAAAACGTAGTGAAAGAATTAATAAAAGAAGGTCAATAATGGATGGCTATATTTTAGCTTCAACAGTTTTGGAATGGGGATGAAGAGTTTTAATTTTGCGAAAATCCCGTAAGAGAAGTGGAAATCTGGATGTCAGTCACTTGGTCTTTTTGTCCATGGAAGTACTAACGGAAACTCGCTAAAATGGAACAAATTGTTAATTAGAATAACAAATTAATTATTTCAATTTTATTTAATCAAATTTAGTAATATTTGTATATTAATATTTATTTTATTAAACTTTTTATCATTTTTTAATGTATTGAATTTTTAAATTAACCTCCTATTTAAAATTAATTATTTTTTACCTGAAAATTGCTCAAAGGCAAAATATAAAAAAAATATAAAAATGTAAAACTGCTGTTTTAAGCCATATTTTCAAGAAAAAATAACATTATTAATTAAAATTACCTAATAATAAAAAAGCTATTAGAGAAAATTATTTGCTAATATTAGAACAAAAAAATGTAAAATATTTCAATAAAAAAAATTACAAATTATCGGGAATATTTTATTAATGATTAGCTATAAAAAATTATTTCATGTATTAACGAGTTTTTTCCGCAAAAGAGAGAAAAGTCTCTATTAAAAGGTAGATGAGATATCTTTTTAATTTAATAGGCCTATACCACCATTAGAATTTATCAAAATGGAAAAACGCCAAGCAAAATGAATGCATTATTTGCTCATAGGTTGGCGCAAGTTTAGGAAATATTGCTGACACTCGGCCATTTTAATTAAAAATCCAGTCGAGGTGGTTGTCTTTGTTCTTTGGTGGTCTTTCTTCTGGAGCCGCAGCCTCCAGGCGTCCCGAATGCACCAGCAACAGAAATAAATTAAAATGCACCGGGCCTCAAAATTTCCATCTTGTCATCCTTCGAATAACCGCTTAAATTGAAAAATAATTTACAATAATAAGAAGTGTCTATAATGTAAAATCAATCCATTTTAAAGAGGGGCCAGATGGGGCTCTGGGCTTCATATTTTACTAAAAGAAAAAATTATGAGAATCAGATAGAACCAAACTTATGTTCCACTCTTAAAAAAAAGAGACAGACACAAATCATGACTTCACTATATACGGCGGGAAGAAAGAAGATATTTGATCACTTTTAAATTCGCCACAATCATCAATAAGAAAAATTTTACCATATCAAGAAAATATAATTATTACTTTCTCTTACCCTATATATGAAAAATAGAGAAAGAATTGCGATCAAGTCAAAAATTCGATGTCGAGATTTTGATGGATATTGAGGTCCCCTGAGTCCAAAAAAGTGGGTCCCACAAATTGGCCTGTCTGTGTGGACATTTTTGACCATGAAGGAGAAATGAGCTAGGAGGTTGAAATTTTATATTTAAGCTAGGCACCCTCGTCGTGTAAATAAGCTTTTAAACAAAATCGGCCAAAAGGTACTTGCCCCCTCCGCTCCAGGCTCATCAAACTTTTGGCGCCCCTCCGCATCCGGCTTTCCGGCTTTTTTCCCAAAATCTCTGGCTTTTTTTGAAATTTCATAATAAATTCATTTTATATCAGAAATCCGAGAAAAACACAAAAAAAGCTCGAACAAGATTCAAATACTAAAAAAAACGGCGCCCCAGTTGAGCTTCTCCCCTCCGCCCTCAAAGGCTAGTTACGCCGCGAGTACTAGTACTTTACTGATGTACTTTTTTAGTTTTTTTTTTTCGATTTTCTCAAAATTTGCTCCAACGATTTTTTTTTTTACATTCATAAATCAACTATTTTTTTAGATGCTCTTTAAAATGTATTTTCTCTTTTTGCCGTTGAAATCTTCTGAAGACCACTTTACTCTTGTACATTTATAAGAAAGATAGAAGAAATGGTTGCCATGGTAACCTCTTTTTCTTTTTAGATTAAAATTAATAAAAGTCGATATTTTATTTAAGCCATTTGGATACCAGATGGCTTAAATAGAAATGCCTGAACCCCCAATATATAGATATATAGATTAATTACAACGGTTACACGTTATCTCTAAAGTCTTAAATGACCTAAGATGCCGAAAAGACTGTGTGAATGTGTGTGTGAATGATAGAAAAAAGTGTAATGTTTTATTATATTAAAAAAAATTAATAAACCATTTGGATACCAAATGGTTAAATAGAAATGCCTGGATCTATTCCAGGAAAGATCAGGTGGGTATGAGCCAAATAACTATTATGTTTGTCCTCTAGCAGACGGGATTAAGAGAAGGGATGGACCGCCTCAGATGGGCCCGAGCCTGATATATCAGAGTAGATCCTATAGACGAGGACAAAAAAAGGGAGCCAATCGATGGGAGATGATTAAATAAAAAATTTCCAAAATATAATATGGTGAATTACTACTAAATTTGATGAATGGTCAAGTGAGATCAAAAGAGATAAAAGCTTTATTAAGGAGTTTAATAAGAAAAATAGCGATATAAATTAGTACCTTAATGAAATAATATTCAGATGGTATAATTTAATTGACTGTTTTACTGATTTTCATATAAAGACGATCTTGGTAGTATTTCGGAAAAAAAAAAAAAAAAAAAACAATTAATTCCATCGAACATTTTTTTCTAAAGTAAGTTTTTTTTTTTTTTTACAGATCGCCGCTATCCTTGTTTTCCTAAAATATCTTATCTCCGCCGTGTACACAAATTCAAAGGTTTATTCTTAAAAGTTGTTATTTTATTCATTAAAAAATAAAAAAAAAAATTGAATAAACGTGAAAGAATTTTTTTATATCGAGATTAACAAGTTTCTGAACTTGATTAAAAAAAAAAAAAAAGGATTTTCGGTTTTCTGGAGAAAAATGATTTTCAATCTCTGGAAGGTTTTTAATAGAGGATCGTGCTTTTAATCAAAGTGGAGGCCTCTCTTGGACCCTCTGCCCTTGGGACGAAAAAAAAAACAGGCGGTTTTGTTAACTCCTTCATAAAAGACGTAAATATATAATAAAAAAAATTCCTAAGGATTTTCACGTTGATTAAAATTTAATATAAAAAATAATAAAGTAAAATTCCTGAAAAATTTTAAATTTCTTTCTCTATATATTTCTAAATGAATAATTTATAAATTAATTTTGAATTTTGAAGGGGGTATTTCTAAGAATATGGAAGAATTCAACCGGAGATGGAATGATTTATATCAGTAAATGGTGCATTTTTTTATTAAATTTAAATTTGGCAGATTATAAAATGCCAACTTTGGAATCGTATTTATTGACTTTTGGGAATGGGAACCCCTGAGAATTATTGCCGGTGGGAGGATGAGGAACATTTTGTACCTGATCCAGTGATTCGGTATATAGATAAATTTATAGTGGCCTTCTATTTCTCTCTATACTTATTTCCAGATTTAAGAATATTTTATAAGAATCTTAACTAGGCCTAAGCCCTCGGGCCTTGGTGTAGTTGCTAGCATGCTGGCCTTCTATATTAAGGTTCCCGGGTTCAGATCCCAGGCAGTCCGATGATTTTATTTAAGCCATTTTGGATACCAAATGGCTTAGATAAATATGCCTGCACTCCCATTATATATATTATTAAAAATACGAGTATAGTTAAGGTCTTATATGGGCTGATTTGTTGAAAAAGCTGTGTGTATGTGTGTGTGTGTGTGTGTGTGTGTGAGCGGGAAAAAAGTGTGTTAAAAAAAAGAAAAACGGCCTAATTTTTAATAGCCAGAGTTGAAGAATTCAAAATATTAGATCACTTAGGGAAGCGGTTATTAGTGAAATCACAGATCACGATTTTATTAATAGCTAATTGGTGATTAATGATTAGTAAGCTTAATACGAATGAATAACAAAAACAGAACGGGAGAGTTGAGGACAGGGATGATGGGGTGAAGAGAGAATAAAAGAAGGGAAGTAAATAGGGGATTTGGGTTGCAGATGGGGAACAAATGGGACAAAAGGAGATCAAAAAGTAAAACATTTGACGAAAAATTGTAAATCCTAAAGAATTTTTAAAAATCTGGTGTGACAGCTCACACAACACACAACTTTCTCTTACCTTTAAGGAAAAGTTATATTCAGTGCTTGCCACACCAGATTTTTGTGTCGACATATATTTTTTAGTTTCTGCCAATAATTGAATTTAAGATATAAAATTTATATTATGTTACCATGGCAACTATTTTTCTCATGTAGTAAAGTGGTCTTAAAAAGATTTCAAGGGCAAAAATGAGAATATACATTTTAAAGAGCATCTAAAATTTATTTATGAGTGAATTTTAATCAAAATCGTTGGAGCGAATTGAGAAAATAGAAAAAAACTGAAAAAGTACATCAGTAAAGTACTAGAACTCTTCGGCCAATTTAGTTCAAAAGCCCAGAGGGGTGCCTAACTTAAATATAAAATTTCATCCTTATAGCTCTTTTCGTTCTTGAGATATTTTGTTCATAGACAGACAGACCCACTTTTTTGGACTTGGGGGACCTCAAACATGTATTTCCATCAAAATCTCAATATCGAATTTTTGACATGAATCCAATACTTTCTCAATATATATAAATTCAAATATATTTAGATCTCTCTCAATTGTCAGTCATTATTGTCAGAAGTGACACATTATGGTTACTCTGAAGAGTAGGAATCATAGGAATGATACTGAGGTGGGTTCCCGTTTCCTTCCTCAGGAAGAGGCATCTCTAGTAGATTTGGATAATTTTTTGCCATGAGGTGGAATTGAACGGGAGTTGTCTTCAACTCAGGATTTTCAGCTTAACTCCTTTATCCCCTCGGCTAATCGCCTCCTCATATTTAGGCAAAAGAAAGTAAAAATTGAAATTATTTTCATTATTATAGGATTTTTTTTTGAACATCCCAGTCTCCATTTTATCAGAATCCCATTCTCTCGGTTCAATTTTAACTCTTATTTTTCTATTAGACTCTAAATTATTTTTTGATAGCCCAGAGAGTTTGATGACAATAATAAATTTTCGTGTTTAAATTAAAAAAAAAGACACCCATAGGAAGTATTTAATTAGATGATAAAATAGAGAAAAAAAAAATAGGATCGACTAAATGAAATAGTTAAAATAAACGCCTTTTATCTGTTTTCCACCTCTCTGATTATTTCCCCCTAAACAGGTCCTTTTCTTATTCGGCGCACCATTATTTGTATCCCAGGGCAGATAGTGACCCTGTCAACTGATTGTCCAATTGACACCAGGGCCTCTTTGTTTGGATACCAATTGTGGTTGGTGTCAACAAGTTCCCGATGGGTGCGTGTCTCACAACACCGGACACAACTGAGTCCGGATGCATGCCGCCTTTCATCGCACCGAATAATAAACAAATAGGCAAATTCCTATTGGAAATTTTATTCAAATTACCTCTAAGACCACGCCCTCTTTTAAAATAATTAAATAAAAAATACAGGTGTTACAGCCATCACCTAACTTTTTCAAACATTATGTAAGAAAATAAAAACATTTTTTTTTTTTAGTTATTTAAATAAAAATAACATTAAAGTATTAATTAAGTAAAAATTAAATTAAAAAATCAATTTGCTGTGGTGAAAATTAGTACAAGCGTTTATTAATGTTTGCGCTTTTAAAGCTTATATTTTTTTTTCCTATAACAACCCTATTCTTTCAATAGGGCTGGAGAGGAGTATTTTTTTTATTTTTGCTACAATATTTCTTTTAAAAAATATAAAGTAAAGGTATAAATAAATTTAACAAGACTGTATGTTTCTTGTTGGTGAGGCCAAACGCCAAAAAGCCCCCGGGAATCGAAGCCAGGATCTCAAACCTTTTCCTCGCAATTTGATTTGTAGAAGAAATAAGAAAATATTTAAAATTTTAAAGAAATCGTTAAAGGAAATTTCAAGAAAATTAGAAAAACCTAAAAAAGTACACCAGTAATGTACTAGTACTCGAGGTTTCCCGAAGTCGAGACCTAGCGCAATTTGTTTTCTATATCGGACCTAGAAAATACTTAAAAATTTTAAAGAAATCGTTAAAGGGAATTTTGAAAAAATTAGAAAAAACTAAAAAAGTACATCAGTAAAGTAAGAGTACTCGAATTTTACCAAACACGAGACCTAGCACAATTTGGGCCGCAAATAGTATATATTTAAAACGCGGGTTCGGATCCCAGGCAGTCCGATGATTTTATTTAAGCCATTTGGATACCAAAGAATGCCTGGACCCCAATAAATATATATTAATAAATTATGAGTATCGTTTAAGTCTTAAATGGCCTAAGTTGCCGAAAAGACTGTGTTTATGTGTGTGTGAATGGTGAATGTGAGAGTGAGTGGAAAAAAAAAAAAAAAAATATGTAAAGAGTAGGAAAAAATCTTCTGAACACCACTTTACTCTTGTACTCCTATAGGAGAAATGGTTGCCATGGTAACAAAATATAAATATTCCGATCGAAATATTTGCAAAATAAAATAATGTGAAGTATTTATACTGTACATGGATATTTCTTAATTGTTAGAAAAAAATATTAGTCTACAGTATTTTTCTTTTTTGACTGAAAAATTTGTGGCTCATGTTTAAGAAAAGGGCGAGTCATCTGGGGCATTGGAGAAGAAAGAGCTTAGAGCAGGGGTTCACAATCCATAAAAGTCTCCTTGCCTCCTCCCTTCCCCCACCCCCGGAGGATGAACCATAAGTATAGAAATATAAAAGAAGTCAAAAAATATAAATATAATCAAAAACTCTCATCTCCAAATCTTTTCTCATGTGATTATTTCATTGTTTTTTTTTTTTTTTTTTTTATATGAAAAATAAAACTTTTGTGGTTCTAACTTAGAATTTTAATAAAACAATGAAATAATCACATGATGAAATCCATAGGGGTGCTTTAATAGCGATGTTGACTGCATTTAATAAAAGTCAACTCACCGGTTTGATGGTCACCGAAGCTTTTGCAGAGAAGCACACGTTGATAAACACAGTCACACACAGTCGGGATGTTCAGCTCTCAACTAAAAACAGAAATTTGAAAAGAGAATGTCAAAATAATGAAAATAAACTGGTGGGACAGTCACACCAGATTTTTATTATTAATCTTTTATAATATGTAGAAAATCCTAATGAGTTAACATTTCGCTAGTAAATACTGGTATATATACATTTAAATATATTTCTTTTAATGTGTATGTTTTGTAATTATATGAATTTACACATTAAAGGAAAATATTTATTTATATATTAGTATATAGCTTACTATAATATATATATTTATAATATTAAAATCAAATTATAAAACATTTATGATGAAAATGACACTATCTTTAATGAATTTGACAGGAACAGGGGAATTTTTCGAATTTAATGAATTTGTTATTCACATAGGATCAATTCCAAGGAGGGCTCGGACCTAACCCCTTGAGGGGATGAATTTAGTTGATGCTAGCTGGTTTTATTTTACTATGATTAAAAATACTTTGCACTAAATTTTTTATTTTTAAATAAAGCCTGCAATTGCTTCTATGTTATTTAGAGTCTGGCTAGCAAATGAAATAAGTAATATGTTTCCTTCTTAACATTGTCAATCGGATCTGAAATATCCTAGGATTTATTTAATTATAAATTTAGTGTAAAGTATTCTTATGCAAATCAAGCCAAGTAACCAATTACTTTTGGGTTAAGTGACACTTGAATTGTTTTTAACTTTTGATATAAAATATTTATATTAGCCCTAAACAATATAGATATTTATTTTTAATCAGATATCTATTATATTATTTATAAAAAAAAAATGAAATGAAATAAAATCAAGTTTAACAGATGACTTTTCTGAACATAGATAATAAAAGATTACTCACCTTAATTTTATTATTATTATCGTTGTTTTAATAACACTGATTCTAATAATAATTGATTTAATTAAATAAATACACTCAAACACTAAATAAATAATAAAACACTAATAATTTCCTTTCACTGGTAAGAGAGCGGGAGAGAGCACGGCGGGCAGAGGGAATCAGAGGCAAAGAGAATAGAAACTAAACTTGTGCAAAAATCCAAAGAGATTATATCACAGATGGTGACACTGAGCACCTATTTAAATTTAAGTTTTCAATATAAAATTATATTTATTCAACAAATTAATACAGGTACTTATTTTTTTGATTATAAATGATATTTTTTTTTTAATAGAAATTATTTATAGGCTACCGTACATATTGAATTAAAAAATCTTGTGTGACTGGTCGCACACCACATAACTTTCTCTTACCTACGGTAATCGAAAGTTATCGTCCTGTTACACCAGATTTTTTTGGCAACATTTTGTTTCCTACAGTACAGACATTTGAATTAAAGATGTAAAATTTATAAACATGGGAGAATATTTATATTTTGTTACCATGGCAACCATTTCTCCTATCTTTCCTATGAAGTTCAAGAGTAAAGTGGTCTTCAGAAGATTTCAATAGCAAAATGAGAATATACATTTTAAAGAGCATCTAAAAAATAATTGATTTTTGAATTTTAATCAAAATCGATTGGAGCGAATTTTGAGAAAATCGAAAAAAAAAACCGAAAAAGTACATCAGTAAAGTACTAGTACTCTTTGGCCGATTTTGTTTAAAAGCATATTTTCACGCTTCAGGGGGGTGTCTAACTTAAATATAAAATTTCAACCACCTAGCTCAATTCCTTCATGCTTTAAATTGGATACAGACATACAGACCCACACACCGACCATATGGCGAAAACCACTTTTTCGGAATCAGGGGGCCTCAAAACGTGTATAACCATCAATATCTCACATCGAATTTTTGACATGAATCCAATACTTTCTCTCTCTATATATTAACATAGATAGAGATAAGAGAAAGTAAAAATGAGACAAAAACCAAAGTGTTTTGCCATTAATGCTGGCTTATGGAATTAATGAGTAGATAGAGTAGAGCTAAATAAGGTGTCCCTTCATCTCGTGTATTGGTATATTCTAAGTAAATTCAAACCTTTGCCCTCAGTTCCATATTTAAAAAATAAAAGTAAAAAGAGAAAATATAAGCTTAAGAAAAAATTATTCAAGTTTAAGTGGGTCCCCATTGCATGATAAAGCTTTTATTAGCTGAGAAAAATTCTATGGCCCTCTAATTTTGACATAGACACCAGGTTTAATTTGTTCGCGCAACAATTAGCCTAAGGAAGTTGAGATCCATGACTTAATTAAAAAAAATAAAATAAAAATAACGTTGCTCATAAAATATTTATAAATATTATTTATTAAATATTCATCTAATTTTGATTATGATTAATTTTTATTAAAAGATAATAAATATTAATGTTGTTTAAAGGGTGTTTTAAATTACCCATCTAAATGATGAAGAAGATTAAGGACAAATTATATTTAAAATAAAATATTCGATTTTATCGCTTTTTTTTAGAAAATAAGTGGTAACCTATCCAAGAAAATTAAAAATGGACATCATCTTATAAGTAGAATAGAATAGAATAGAATAGAAGTTTTTTTAACGTCGGGCCAGAGCTAAAAAGCTCCATTTGCCCTCTATATAAGAATACACCTGGAATACATTTCAGGATTCACTCCAAGACAATACTTATTTTTACATCAAATATCACAAAAATATATCATCAACTTTCAGTGAAGTAAAATTTAATTCAAAGAGATTGATAAAAATTATAATAAAACTATTTTTCCTTTCTTTTCCTTCCCCACATACAGACACATTAATACTTCATTATAAATACACATTTAACTATTTATGTTGACTCATACACACGCATATACCACGTACAGTGAGGGTCAATATTAAGTCCCACCCATGCGTTTTCTACTTGTGATTATTTCATTGTTTATATAAAAGAAGATTAAAATCTTTATTGGAAATTTTCTAGGATTGAACCATGAAAGTTTCCATTAAAAAATATATAATATTTTTTTTTTAAACAATAAAATAATCACAAGGAGAAAAGGCGTGGGTGGGACTTAATATTGTCCCTCACTGTACATACACATTCATTATTTTGTTCATTTATTTATCCTACCATTAACAATATTTTACTTCTTTTAATAAATTTGAGAAAAATGGGAAAATAAAATGGGAACGCTAATAAGATTAATAGACAATAGATTAGCACATAAGTGATTAATTCCATTTAGAAATAAATTAAAAGTTCTATTCAAAGAATATTATAATTAATACTAATTTTAGACTCCAAATATATTATTTTTCCAGGTGAAAAGTAAAATAAATATCGTAACCATATACGGGACATTTCAAAAATAAAGATTCAAAAGTAGTAAATATTCCAAAAAAGTGAGGAAAGGTCGAAACGTTCAAGATTATTCCCCAAGGAAAATTGCAATCTTGTTGTCCTTGCTCACAAAATAAATTCTGCCCCCCCCCCCCCCAGAAGTCCAGACATTTTTCTTTCCATGTAGGCTTTGTGCTGCCCTCAAAATTTGCCTTCGGTGGAATGTCAGATTCTCCCTTAAAATGATCCCGGGGTTCATCAAGTAAGAGGTAAATCTGACCAGGCCGGTCGGGGCCTAGGGTTGTCTTTGGAGATTTTTGAGATTTGGCCCAGTCGGTGGCAGTAGTCAATGTCTCGATCGTCATCCTTTATCTTTAATTTTTCCTTGAAAATATTCCTATTGCTACGAACAGCATCATCATTTTTGTTCGCTAATAGGGAGGGGGGGACACCAAATAAAACAATTGAGTTTCGTTTAAGGATCTGACTACTTTACTCTTGTACTTCATAGGGAAGACAGGAGAAATGGTTGCCATGGTAACGGAATATAAATATTTTTCTATTTATAAATTTTACATCTTTTCAAATGTACCATACTGTCGGGAACTAAATATATGTCGACACAAAAAATCTGGTGTGACAAGCACGGAACACAACTTTCTCTTGCCGAAGAGTAAGAGAAAGTTGTGTGCTGTGCGACCAGTCACACCAGATTTTTTCATATATGATCATTTGCATACTTTTTTTATAGATGGGTGTTCCGTCAAAATAATTATAAAAAATTCATTCCAATAAAAAATAAATTTAAATTATAATAATTAAAACATAAAAATTCAAAAAGATATAATAAATCACTTAGGTATCGATAGGTAAAAAAATAACAATAAATTATATAGAGTAACTTATTTTAAAAACATAACATTAACTAGTACATCTGCTTAAGTATTTTTTACTGCATACTTCTATTCCCGCTATAGTATTTGAATGTTTAATCATTCTTAACCCTTTTATTTATTCTATCAATATAATAAAGAATTTTTTTTTTTCATTTGACTGTTGACTACTAAAGCATTTCAAAGAGAATATTAATATTAATACGAAACGTTACCAATGATTTTGTGCTTGGCAATATAATAAATCTTGTTTTTTTTCTAAAACTTTTTACAATTTTGTTTCGAATTTTTACTTTATATAAGTCCTATAGGCTATCCTATTCCTATAGGAAAAAAGAAAGTATTAAATTTTGTTTTAATAATTGTGTATCTGATTTGTTGTAACATCTTATAATTTTTAGAATAACTTGAAAAATTTTTTATTACTCGTTTTGGGACATTTTAAAATAGTGAAAAATATAAAGTTCGAGTACCCCCTTGTGAATTTATGAATTTTATTCTAAATCGTTAGACCAAATTTTGAGAAATTCGAAAAAGCTGAAAAGTACTTGAATAAAGTACTAGCACTTTTTGGCCGATTTTGTTCAAAAGATTATTTTAACTGTAGGGAAGACTTAAATATAAAATTTCAATCTAGTAGCTGATTTCCTTCATGCCTTGAATCATAACTCACAGACGCACAGACGGGCCAATTTGCGGGACCCCTTTTTTGAACCCAGGGACCTCAGAACGTGTATAACCATCAAAATCTCGAAATCGAATTTCTGACATGATCTGCAATTCTTTCTCACTATATATTACATATATAGGTAAGAGAAAGTAAAAAAATTAGGGAAAAACAGAGAGGTGTTAAATTTTATATAATTGGACCCTGTTATGCATTAGTGAGTCAAGCGCCAAAAAATTAAAAATTGAGTTAAGCACGGAATATTGTTTCAAATGCTATAATTAATAGTATTTTTTTATGAAATATGTCCTAAAAAAATTTATATTTAATGTTACTTGCACAAATGACAAAAAAAATTATATAGTATAATCCAATGAAAACAAAAAACTTTAATGTTAAATTTTCTCAAAACTCGGTAGCTGGCGCTTGACACACTAATGCGTAACAGGGTCCAATTATGAGATACAGTAGAAACGAGTCGATAACTACCTTGATGAATTGAAGAGGTCCACCGCCAGGATCACGCAAAGCCAGGCAGAGCGATCCACGGATGAGAGGTCCTCGTGACGAAGAAACTGAAACCATCAATTGAAGATTAATTCAATTAATTGATAAGGTTTTTTTTCTCTAATATAATGGGTGTGCTATAGCTCAAAGACTCGTCACTTAATCCCACATAAAAAGAGGACTACGTTACTTTTTTTTTATATAAATATTTTCATTGAAAATTAAGTATCAATAAAATGATCAGAAACAATATAAATAAAATATTTTGAAAAGAAAAATTTGAAATTCATGATCGCAATTAATTAATCGAAAAGATCCGGGTTCGAATCTTGGCTTATGTATATGTATGTATAGAGTGGCTTTTGATAAATTCATTTCTTGAGCCGTTCAACTCGAAATAACCTTGAAGATTTATAATTGATATCTTAGGCCAATGTCTTTCGTTTGTCTAAATAAATCCCAAACAATAAATACAAACTTTTAAAAATAATTAAAATTTGATACGTATTTAATTCTAATTAGGTGATGATCTGCAGATGGATAGCAATCTAAGAAGATCATTAACGAAAAATATTTTTTTTTGAATTTATTAAATTAGAAGATTCCAAAGCGATTAGTCATGAATAAATTTTTTATTTAATAAGTTCTGAAGTGAATCCACGTCGGGAATATGGTAATTGCTAAAATTATGAATAGGTGTGGGGTCGGCTACTTAATCTAACGTTGAGTTTATTATTTAATTAAAAACAATAAATTAATTTAATAATTAGAAATAAAAAGATGAAAAAAGAGTTTAATTATGAGTTTGAACAATCAAAAAATGTGAAAGCCAAAATACAAAATTACTCTTATTCCAATTATTCATTTGTTTGGAAATTTAGCTTAAGGCGGGTACAGTCGGGGCCACAAGTGCCTGATGTGTTCGAGAGTGGAGCCTTTGGCTTACTCAACGAAACCAATATTTTAAAAATAAATAAAACATCCTTTTTTTATGCAATTGAAGGAAAAAATCTGGTGGGACTGGTATCACAGCACACAACTTTCTCTTGCCTTCGATTAAGTGAAAGTTGTCTTCTGTACTTTCACTCCATATTTTTTGTCTAAATAGTCGACATATATTTAGTTTCCGACAGTAAGCCCTAAATTAGATAGAATTCAAGATGTCAAATTTATGTTTTTTAAATTTATTTATTAGGGGTGACCACTCAGTCATTCCCTTCAGGGGCATACCCATAGGGCTGTCAAATTTATGAACATGGGAAAATAGTTTTTAATATATTTTGTTACGATGGCAACCATTTCTTCTATCCCCCCGGGGGGGGGGGCGGGCCCCCCCCCCCCCCCCCCCCCAAAAAACGCCCCTGCTTTCCTATGAAGTACAAGAGTAAAGGGTACTTCAAACAATTTGAGAGCAAAATGAGAATATATATTTGAAAGAGCATCTTAAAAATAATTGATTTTTGAATTTTAATCAAAATCGTTAGAGGGAATTTTAAGAAAATCCCAAAAAACTGAAAAAGTACATCAGTAAAGTACTAGTACTTTTTGGCCAATTTTGTTCAAAAGTCTCGTGTTACGTCCCATGGGGGTACTAACATAACGAAAGTAACAACTACTTATAAGACAACACTTCCAAAGGCTATGCATTTTGGTTGCCTAAGCTCAAGGCTCCACTCACGAACACTTGTGGCGTCGACTGTACCAGCCCCAGACAAGGGATTTTTGGCCAACCCTTAATTTAATATTAAACTAAATTGATTATTAATAGCTAAAATATTTCCTTTATTTTTAAGACTTTATCGACATCAGAGGCTATATATATAATTATATTTAAATTAATTGGAATATTTTTTTGTGCCCATTAAGGTTTTCTCTATTCTCATTAATTTTGAAAACAAAAAAAAAAAATTGTCTTTAAAAAACAATTAAATCTTATCAATTTTCTTTATAATAAGATAAATCTTATAGAGAGAGGGTTAAAGATGAAGGAGAGAAAAGAAAAACAGGGAGAAACAAATCTAAGAATATGAATAGAGGAAATGAGATAATTCAAAGGACGTATATAGAAAAATACTGGGCTAATGAAAGAAGAAAGGCCAGGCAATTGGTGTGAGTGCGAGTGAGAGAGAGAGAGAGAGCGCGGGCGTTCGATCGGAGAGCGAGCGAGTGCAAGTGAGAGAGAGAGTGATTGGGTCTGTGTGTGTGCGCGAGTAAGAGAGCGCTATGGGGAGCAATACGGGTGCGAGTGAGAGAGATAACTTAACTAGTCCAGGGCTGGAATGTAGTTTGTCCAGCCTACCCCCACCATACCGGGGCAGGACGCTCTCTGCGCGGCCATAGCGTGCCTTGCTTGAGCTGCGTGGGCGGCCGCCGCCGTCAAGCGGCAGCTGCACACACGCTCCTCACTCGCAGTAATACAAATTTTATATACACTACTCTAATGAGAGTCAAACTGCTAAATAATAATAATTTTATTTTCTAATTATTACTCAAATCTACAGTAATTGGATTTAGTAAGAAATAACCTTCTAACTCGCCAAAAATAATAGTACTTTATAAATTCCTAGATTAACATCTGAGTTATACAGTATTTTAAAAAAATAATTAAACGACAGTACTCTTTTAATAAATAAAATTTGGTGGCTGTGGACCTGCCAGGAATTAAATCAAATATTCTTTTAATAAGAAAATTATTGATTTTTGATTCTCGATTATGTCAATATCATAAATCAAATGTAGATTTATTGCTATGTACGAATCAGAGTTTGAGGAAGGGGAAACCGTATCATGTAAAGTATTGAGACAAATTTATAAAAAAATCAAATTAATTCTCGAGTAAAAATGATTAAAAATGATCGAGGGAGACACACGTACGCAGCAGGACTGCATAGTGAACCTTGAGGGACACACAGGAATACACACGTCCACACCAGGGACACATTTTTTCTTGGCTTAAATCGTGGTTTATTATAGCAAATAATAATATAAAAATTGTGATATTAATCAAAAGGTTTCAGCTGCTAATTCTGCAGGTAGATGCATTCCTGGTGAGGGCTGAATAACTGTTAACAGTCGAAACGTTATGATTAATATCACAATTTTTGTAATATTATTTGCTAAAATAAATAAGGATTTAAGGCAAATGTCTTATTTCTAATTTGTTTAAAGTCTAAATGGTCTAAGATGCCTAAAAGGCTTAAAGAATAGACTTCATAGACAGCGGCGTAACTAGCCTTTAATGGCGGAGGGGGCGAAGCTCAACTAGGGCGCCGTTTTTAAAGTTGTAATATTAATTTTAAAGAAAACCAGCAATTTTTTAGACAATCTATGGAAAGAATATGATAAAATCACAGTCACTGGGCTATATCTTAGATGCCCTGGGGCGCCTATGTCGTTTTCGAGGAGCGCCAAAGGCATGGATGCGGCTGGGGAGGGGGGAGGCGAGTGCCCCCCTTCGCCCCCACCTAGTTACGCTACTGTTATAGACTTATTTTAAAATATTTTAGAAGTACACTTTGGTTTCCAAGAATATGCATTTTGGGATGGAGAAATTATTCCTAAATAGAGCCCTTTTTTAGGGCATTGCACCCCTTCATAAAAAATATTACCCTCTGAGAATAGGAGTTTTAGTAAAAAAAAAAAAAAAATTGAAGAGTGAATCAACAGCTCTGGCATAATATCTTATTCTCTCCCCCTAAAAATTAATAAATCTGAAAAAGTACATCAGTAAATTATTAGTATTCTTTGGCAGGTTTTGTTCAAAAGCTTCCTATAACGTGCCAGGGGGGGTATCTAACTTAAATATACAATTTCAACCTTCTATTTTGGATCTTGAGATCGCTCACATACAGACCATTTTGCGGGACCCCAGGGGACCTCAAAAAGATCCATTTATGATAAGAATAAATTCTAGAATTTGTACTTATAATATTTTTGGATATTTTATTTATATAATCAGAATTTTTGCCGAGTTTGAATAGTAAATTATTCGAAAATTTAAAATCCTATATTTCTTGATTATTATGCGAATGGACGCAGCTCTGTCCGCATGTTTTGGCTTAAAACTGACTTTATGGATTTGATATACTGAATTTTGACGAGTATTTTATAATTCTATTCCAAATTTCATAACAATCAATCAATCAAACAAGTAATAAAGAAGATAAATAAATAAGTTTATTTCTTCAACCTGCTTAGAGACTTAGGTTATCAGCAGTTACAAAAACACTATAAAATATTATAATCATTATTCGTATCTGAAGCTAATTTTAGATATAATACAATTAATATTTAAATATTTATACTAAAAACTATTCATTTTATTTGAATATATTTTTCACTTTGAGTGAGAATGGCATTACGTCCTCCCGGATAGGACTTAAGTCACTTGTATTAAAATTATTATAACATTAAAAAAAAATTTTATAGAAATATTTTCATAAATGTCAACATTTGCATACTCCTTCCAGGTGCAAGTTCAGAATAGAGGGAGAGCATAAATGCTGACGCTTGAGATTTATTGACTATTGTTAGATTTAAGGACTTGGTTTGTAAGAGTGTAGACGGATTGTGAATAGTACTAATTTGTAAATATTTATTTAATAAGTATACATTCATCTCACAATTGAATTATTGAATGTCATTTTTATTTTCATTTGTATAAGCTCATAGTTGATACAGTGCAAAAAAATTCTGGGGAATGGGGGGGGGGGGGGGAATTTAATACGTAATCAATCAACCAAATCAATTTTTGTCTTAAATGTAAATGTGATCATTTTAGAGGCCTTTGGGCATCATCACAGATCAGTGCTTCTAAAACTATTTGATGTCTCCCAAATCGATACTCAATGACACCTCAAAATTATTTTTTTGAACTCAGTTGTGATAAAAACATCATTTTCAGGTTTATTCTCTAAAAACAGACGTTAAAATTTAAAATAAACAAATGGGTGTTAAAAAGTAATGTAAAAACAATCAGCTTTAAAAAATGCTATTCCAAATCACTTCCTTGCCTCAAATAGCTATTCTGTAAACAAAAACTTTAAAGCCAAAGCGTTAACATTTAGTAAGTAGTGTTAAAAATTAATGTCATGTCTAGGGGGTGCCTTTAATATTTTAACGTCGTGTTTAAAATAAAAATGGTGTCCTTAACCTAAAAAGTAAGGTTATGATTTTGATAGCTTTGAAATAAAAGCAACATGTTAACTTCGCTGTTAAAACTTTGTTTAGAGAATAGCATTTTTTTACATTACTTTTTAACACCCATTTGTTTATTTTAAATTTTAACGTCTGTTTTTAGAGAATAGACCTGCATATTTGTTAAATTTGCAGCTCTTTGTGGTAAACTTGCCGGGGGCTTGAGTGCCCCCTTAAAGAAGACCTGTCCTAAATATCCTATAATTTAAAATTTTATCAATTAAAAATTTTTTTAAGAAAAAAATCTACAGAATAAATTAAACGACTGATTGAAAACTAAATAAAATTTGATAGCCTGGTGGAAGCAAAGAGAAAGAGAAAATAAAAGTATCTTGTCAAGCAAGGTAAAACGCTAATGAACCATGGATAGGTGACCAAAGGCTAATACTAAAAACAACATTATTACTCTGTGCACTTTTTTGTAAAAAACAAGAAAATAAGCTTTTGTTTACAATTGAGCAAATAAAATGCTCCTTATCACAGATTTAAGTTAATGCCGCTTGGTTCCTTCATGCATAACATCTTCCAATTAGGAAAAGCAATCAGCCCTTAGACTAATTGTAAGCAAAATTCTCCTGTTTTTTTTTCTCCTATTCCAGCTTACCTCTTAATATCTCGATCTAAAGAAAAAAGTTTTTTACTATCTCCAGGTTAAGCCTAAATATATTCGCAAAAAAAATATTTTGATTTCTTTAGAAAAGAGATAGATGAATAGTATCTTTTTTTTCTCCCTCCCCTTCTTTCCTTTCCCATGCAAGATATACGTGTATATTCTCCAAAGAAAGAATGAGATTGAGAAGACCCTTTTCCATTGAGCAATGAGAAAAGAATTTTTCTGACTTTGTTGATGTGAGGGATCTAAAGAATATTATACTAGTAAAAAAATTTCAATTAAAATAGGGCGAGAATTTTTTAATTTTTATATATTTACATAATGCATAATAGTTAAAAGCTATCTAACCATAGCAATGCTTTCTATGCTATTCTATGCAAAAACTTTTTAATAGTTAAGGGTTGAATAGAGGTATTTTTTTTCAAAATCGTCATTTTAACGGACCGTCACAAATCAAAACCAAACGGCAAACCGACATCTCTAAATGACAATAACAGCTTTCAGCTATCGGAATGGAGAATTAATTTAATGAAAAATAATAATTTTATATCAATTTAAAAAAAAATTAAAAATCTGGTGTGAGAGGTCGCACAGCACACAACTTTCTCTTACCCTTCGGCAAGAGAAAGTTGCGTACTGTGCACCAGATTTTTTGTGTTGAGATATATTTAGTTTCCGACAGTAGGGTACATTTGAATTCAAGATGTAAAATTTATATTTTGTTACCACGGCAACCCATCTTTCCTATGGAGTTCAAGAGTAAAGTGGTCTTCAGAAGATTTCAATGGCAAAATGAGAATATATATTTTAAACAGCATCTAAAAACTGATTGATTTTTGAATTTTAAACAAAATCATTGAAGCCAATTTTGAGAAAATCGATAAAAACTGGAAAAGTACATCAGTAAAGTACTAGTACTTTTTGGCAGATTTTGATTAAAAGATTATTTTCACGCCCTAGGTGGGTGCCTAACTTAAATATAAAATTTCAACTTCCTAGCGCAATTCCTTCATGCTTTAAATTGAACACATAGACAGACTAACAAACAGACACACACAGATAGACATACAGACGGTCTATGTTGCGCAAACCACTTTTTTTGGATTCAGGGGACCTCAAAACGTGTAGATCCATCAAAATCTCGACATCGAATTTTTGACATGAATCCAATACTTTCTCTCTATATATATATTAACATGTATAGAGGTAAGAGAAAGTAAAAACAGATAAATGGGTCATTTTCAGAGCCAATTCAACCCATGTAAATTCTTATATTATTGAGCAATTACAGTGCACCTAGTTAGAATGGTAGCCTATAACCAAAATAAGATTGATATTATTCTAATACATTCGTTCTATTGTATGTACATCTTCCTCTAATTGTAATTCTAATTGTAGATACTGTACATATCCTAATTTAGGCATTCAATCTTATTTTAGATTTGCCATTCCAAAATGCCCAATAATAACAGAATATGTGGGTGAAAATGGGCCCATTTGTGACCGAAACATCGACCCTTGTAACAATCGATAAAAGAAATAATCATATCGTTGTTCTTTTTATAAAAATGTTTCCATTAAGATATTTAGCATAATTTCACTGAAACTTTTTTTTTATTAATGGATTAGATTTTGTCTAGACCAATAGATTTTATCCTACATATATATAATTATCAAGATGACGCTCTTAAAAAATATAAAGCAGAAATTAAAAATTTATTATTAGAATAATGGTGAATTTCCCGACCACAAACGTTGTTTTAATCATCACTGCAACCCAAAATAAGCTATTTAAATTCAACCATTATATTTATTAGTTTTTTTTTACTTTATTTTTTTTATTGATAAAGTAATCAGTTCAGTTATTTCTTTCTTCATGAAGGAAAGAAAATAAGAATTAATAAAAGAAAATAATCACCATCATCTTAAAAATAAAATTGACATCCATGTACTAAGATTTTTTTTTTATTATTCGTCCTCTTATATATTATTGCAGATGTAATTCGCATACAAATTTTTATTCATGAAAAACACGCAAGAATATATGACAGGAAATAATGCATGTTGTTTTAGAATAATAATATTCAAAGGATAAATATATATTGTGGGAAAGTATTATTTTAGTCAAAAACTTTGATTCGCTAGAAATTTTTAAAATTATTCAAAAACGGTTTTGTTTTGGGTAATATAATTTTGTGAACTACTATTGAGTAGATAAGGCTTATTACAATCCTTTGGGAATAAGAATAATTTAAATAATTTGCGCTAAGGAATAAATATTAATACAGATACGGATCGTTTGGTTATCCAACCATATTTATTTAAATTAATTACCGATAAAATTAATTTAAATATATCTTATCCCTTAGAGCAGGCGTCGATAATTTTTTTTAGGACGGTAGGCCACTTTAAAAAGAAATAACTTTAACGGGTTAAAAAAAATTAGCTTCTATTGCTTCACTTCTAATTAACTAATTATCCCTCGGATAAGCTAGTCGAGTCTTTTCACATCTAGTCAAGCTAACCATATGATTAAATAAGAGCCCATGTTCGGGTTAGTTAGCGAAGACCCAAAGTTCGGTATAAGGGGTGAAATTAGAATCACAAGCCTTGTTTATTTATTTTTATAGAAATTTTTAAATTTTTGTTAAGCTCTTGGACTATAACACAGTGGTAGAGAATCTGACTCTTGAGCTAGGAGTCAGGGGTTCGTATCCCGTCTTAAGAGACAAAAATTTATTTCATTTGAATTGGCTATCAATCAATTGAAATTGACGGGGTCTAAATGCCGATGCCTTTGATGCCAAAAAAGCTCAAATAAATTTATAAAAAATTAATTAGCTTTAAATTTTAAGCAGTCAGCCTCAACTATTAATAAAAAATTGAAAAAAATTTTTATAAAATTTTACTTCAATAAACACCTACCGAACATCAGTAGTGACGGTGCCACTGCGGCTATTTGAGTTATTAATTAAATTTTAATTTTTAATAATTTTTAAATTTTAAATTAGTAACTTCACAAATTCTTTCCTTATATCTCAGATAACTAATTATATGTGAAAAAACTCATTTTTTTTAATTTGAAGCTTAAGCGTGTTCTTGTTTATTATATCGATGATTTTCTATCGCATGGATAAGAAACTAGAAGTGAAGCAACCACACCTTAGAAAGTCAAAGATAAGTAGGTTAATCTAAGGCCAGCTACTTGACCATAGATGAAGAAACCGGCTGTTGATATAATTATTGTCTGGTGAGCCGCACAAGAAGCTACTTCTTGCCTTAGAGAATCAAGTGCCATGAAGGATTTTGACCATTTTTTCAAAAGGCAGGGCATATAAAATTAATTATTTAATAAGGAGAGGGGGGGGGGTGTTTATAGACTGGACTAGACGGATCCGATTAAAATCTTTTAGAAATATTTTTATATTTTTTTCAAGTACCTACGTAATTTAAGAAATTATTTCTCAAATAAAAAAAATAAACCTATAATAAAATACGAATTGAATATTTTTTTTTCTTAAAAATACAGATTATTATAATTAGAAAAGGATATTAGATAAGAGAAATTGACGGTAAATTTGTTATGTTTATAATTTGCTATTGATTGAACGCTATTATTAAAAAAAAGGAGTAAACAAGACCAAGTAAACGAGGGCCAATATGGCTTGAAAATTAGAGTCTATGGAATAATATGCAGGTTCGATAATATGTTATATAATAACAGTTCATTAATATCAAAACAAAATTTCCAGATTTAAATTTTTTTTTTTTATATGAATCATAATTTTTTCTTATTAAACCCAAAAAGGTATATAACGATAAAAAAAAATCGATCAAATTCGTTAAAAAAAAAAAATAACAAAATTATAAAATATAGTTTAGAAGATTATCTTAATAATAAGGGTATGTATATTATATCCTCCAGTGGGAGAAATGTTATAATTTTTTCCAGAATAAAAAAAAAAATAAATAATGTTCAGTTATAACTGGTATTTGAGTAATACAAAAAGTAATCATTATACAGGTTAACCTTGCTGGAACTTAGGCAACCCAAATAATCAATCCATTTTAGAACTTTTCAAGAGTGGACAACGCTTGTTAGACTATTTTTAATTTTTAATAAACATGTCCCTGTTACAATGCACAGAGGTAGAGGTCTAAATCTCCTTAGATCACCAAAAAATAAAAAGGAGCATTTAATAAAATAAAATCCATTAGTAGGTTGGTCATTTGGGTTGCCTAACTTCAGGCAAGCAAAATCGTATGAATTTATGCATTTCATGCTATCTGTCAGTTATCAAACACGTGTTTCATTAATAATAAAAGACATAATTTGTAATAATTATTAGCTAAAATAAACCACGATTAATGATAAAAATGTCTTTTATTGCTAATGTAACAATCGAGAAAGCTTAAATCATTTACTCGTTGTTTCTTGTCTGCAAATCAAATATTTTTGCTAATTTCATAATAGTCGACTAATAAGGTGGCCATTGGCGTAGGCAATGCCCAGGGGGTCTTGTCCTAAAAATTTTTTGTTCATTAAAAACAAATATATAATTTTCCCATTGTGAATTTTTTTTTTAATGAGCTTATATGGACCCTGTTACGCATTAGTGTGTCAAGCGCCAGCTACTGAGATTTGAGAAAATTAACATTAAAGTTTTTTGTTTTGATTGGATTATATATAATTTGTTTTGTCAATTGTGCAAGTAACATTAAATATAAATTTTTTTAGGACATATTTCATAAAAAAAATACTATTAATTATAGCATTTGAAACAATATTTCGTGCTTAACTCAATTTTTAATTTTTTTGGCGCTTGACACATTATTGCATAACAGAGTCCATATAGCCTAATAATAATAATAAGTAGCCTAATTAATAATTTATGTATATATTAAATGCATACTTCCCCCCTCTCGTTCTAACGAGTGGTTGCCCCAACCCCAACAATATGTCTGGCTACGCCCTTGATGGTAGCTTAAGATATAAATAAAACAAACTTTTCCTAATCTTGGAGGTCTTAATATTGTTTGAGATAGAAAATTTTGTTTTTAACCGACAATAAGAATTCGATTTTTTTGCTGGATCTTGTAATTGAATAAAAAATTAACGAATTAGGAATTATGTCAAGATGAAAAGAATTTGTTCTATGAAATTCTTGAAATAACTATTTTTAATAAGTAAGAAAAAAATGTATTTTTATTTTTAAAAAAATATAAAAGAAAGAAAGAATTTTATAATTATACCTAAATATGAAGCCTATTTCTTTTTTTTGTTTTTTTATTTTTTTTTTTTTTAATATTTTTTGTAAAAAAAAAACACCATTAATTAATTAAAAATATTCGTCTTAACTCTATTTTTAATTTTTTAGTTACACACTATTGAAAGGGTCCATTTATTATTATTAAATTAGTCTAAATAAAAATCATATTATCGCATGTTATTAAACCAGGTGTATTTCTTTTAATAAAACAGAAATATCGTGAAGTTTTAAGAATTTTGTCGACACCTGGATGGGTGGCCCTCTAAGAGAAAATCCCATCTCTTTCTTGTTAAGGGAAAAAAATTAATTTTATTTATAATTACTCAAAAAATATATGATTATCAAATCCTTTTAGAAAAATAAGAAAAAAAAGAAAATTAAATGACTTCTGGAAATTTATTATCTAATAAAAAAAAAATCAAGTTCCCACCTTGTGAATCCTATTTATTAAATATTTTTAAGATTTTTTTTGTAAATTAAAAAAATAAAATAAAATAACTAGGGACTATAATTGAGTTGGTTCTTAGTACTATAATAGAGAAAGTAAAAAATTTTAGTTTATCTCTAATGAGATCAAACCCTCGCCTGTTGGAGCAGCACACCTAGTTCGCTTCCTCTACTGAGCGATGAAAGATATTTAATTTAGTTAACGATAAATATAAATAAGAATAATAATGTGTGAAAAATTTAAATATTGTCGAAAGGTAAAAAATTTATAGGAAAAATTTCTAATCTCCAAACTAATCAAGCATATCAAATCGTTTATGCAAGAAGTATTTAAAACTTCAACAATTAATAACTCAAAAATTTAAAAGAATTTAAGGACGAAAATTTTCTGTAAGCTCTAGAAGATCGTCTTTGAACATATAAAATTGGATTTCAAATTCCTGTGGGAATTTGCTTGAACAAAGTGTGAAAGACATTAGCGAATTATATAACTATATACACTAATTAATTTATGAATATTAGTGTATATGGTTTTTTTTTTAATTTTTGAAAAATATAAATATATTGTACGATTTTTGATCCTTCATTTATTTTAATTTAATCTTATATAATTTACCTGATATATCTAAGCTTATATAATTTTTTAAATTTATTTAAGGTATTTTTTCAATTGATTGGTATTCAATTTAATTGAAATTTTCGCTTGGGACGGGATGCAAACCCTTGATCTTTGGTGGGCCAGAAGCTAATGCTCTACCACTGATAATATATAGTTCCGGGTTGACCGAGCTGGAGCTCGGTAGTTTTTTTACTTTCTCGTATGGGTTATAATGTAAAAAATTTTGATGTTTCTCCAGTTTTAGGCCTCCCTGAGTCCAAAAAACCATTTTTGGCATTATGTCTGTGTGTGTTTTTTGTTTTGTAGATATGTAGATTTCTATCAACTTTTGGAGTAAACGTCACTTGGAAGTAGCTTTACTTAAAAAGTTTTTCAAAAAATTTTGAAAATTTCAATTTTTTTGTTATATTATGATAAAATACTCTATTTTAAAAGTTTTTATTCTTTGACATTTTTACGAATACTGAATAGTAAAGAAGAAACTGCATCAGTAAAGAATTAATAGAAAATTAACGAATATTTTCTATTTCTTCTTTGATTATTTCAAAACTATTCAGTTTTCGAAAAATGTCAAAGAATAAACTTTTTAAAATAGAGTATTTTATCATAATATAACAAAAAATTGAAAATTTCAAAATTTTTGAAAAACTTTTTAAGACTTTCCAAGTGAATTTCAAAGTTGATAGAAATCTACAATTTTGTTAAGAATATACCAAATTTCATCGATCTAGCTGCTTTGGTTTTAAAATCGTGTTCACACACACACCCAGACTAATTCCAAAAAATAAAAACTCCACCCCATATTTTTTTTTTTTTTTTTTTTTGAGAAAATTGTAAAAACTAAAAAATGCATCAGTAAAGTATTAGTACTCGAAGTTTTTTTAAAGACGAGTAGGGATGTGGTATCGAAAAAAAAGTAACGATACTTGTACAGTGAAGGAAAATATTAAGTCCCATCTATGTGTTTTCTACTTGGTATTATTTCATTGATTTAAAAAAAAATATTATGTATTTTTTAATGGAAAATTTCATGGTTCAAACCTAGAAAATTTCCAATAAAGATTTTCATTTTCTTTTATAAAAACAATGAAATAATCACAAGGAAAACGTATGGGTGGAACTTAATATTGTCCCTCACTGTACTTGATATCAGATCGAAAGGAAAGTATCGATACCAAAAGACGAAAATTAGTTTCGAGTATTTCTTAATATCTTTACATTTAACAGTAAAACCAAGCGGTGTAGTATAAAATATAAATTCTTTCCATTTTATATTAATTTTATATTTTATAAATTAAGAAAGAAAAAAAAATCAATAGAAGGATTGATTCTATATTTCTATAATAAAAATAATTTAAAATACAAATTAGATAAAAAAAATTAAAGATGAGTTCACTTCTTTTTGTCGCGGACTGTCCCAAGCCAAGCGAGGGAAAACGACAATCAGAATGATTCTCTCTTTATTATTTCTATTTAATTAATCAAAACGTGGGTTTACCTGGTGATTTCGAGGATGAAAAGAAAGGAGCAGGCATGGAACACTTTGAATATAATCAGGTGATGTGTCGGTATCGTGGAATGTTGAGGAAGGAAACATTATTTGATGAGATAAGAACAATTAGATGCAACCAAATCACAAGCTTCAAGCTTACTGAGGCGGCGACGTCAGCGCTGCCGCCGCCGCCGCAGTCGTCGTCGTCTTCGTCTCAACCGAACAAAGCCGAACTCTCCCGAAGTGCAAGTGTGTGTGTTATTGAAATAAACCGGTTTGATTGTTGGATCTATTTTTAATTTCTATGAAAATAATATAAAAGAGAAAGATAATTTTTTTTTTTAATAAAATAAATTGAATACGTAATTAATTTTCAATATTTTAAATGAATAAATAAATAAATATATAAAAAAAAAAATGTGATTAGATGAGTCAAATTAAAAAGAAAAATCCTTTTTCAAGTTTTTCTTTAGAGAAATTACACGATCACGACACTAATGAATTAATATCACTATTTAATATTCAATTAAAGAATCGTGTTGAAAAATTAAAGGGATTAATTATATTTAATTTGATAATACCTATCAATAAAATTTAATCTTTAGAAAGAAAATTAAGCTTCCAACTCTCTTTTCCTCCGTAGATGTGAGATATATACAGTAAAGTCAATGGAGACAATGTTATCTAGACGTCTGCTTTTACTATTTCTTGATTTCTTCTATAAAAAAAATTCCCCGAAGATATATAGGCTATGTACTTTGTCAGTATATATGTATATAATATTTTTTTTTACATTTGGTCAGTGTTTCTAGAGAATTAAGGTCGGGTCACGCAAGGGAAATCGAGAAGCGTGAGATCAGATAGAATTCAAGAGAAATTGATTCTTTCAAAAATGCATATATTACCTTCTGCGACATTGCGATACACATTAAGGATGGAAGAAGAGTAGGGGGGGATAATGGATAATAGGAGGCTGCTGCTCCAGTCCGGTAGAGATTCAGGATAAAGATCCTTTCCTCTCTCACTCTCTCTGATGGGGATCATTATACCACATATAAATACAACATTAGCATGGCAAGGAATTTGATATTTTCCAAACGTGCTTTAATTCACGTTATTTTCAGGAGATTAGTGGTCCCTGTATTAACATAGTTCGCCTCGAGACCCAAGATTCTGATAAATTGCGATCATTATTTTAAAATTATGGCGGACTTATTTTTTGATATAGTTCATTTAAAAAAGAATTTTTTTTCTATAAAAAAAAGAAAGAACTTGATAATAATAATAATAATAATAATAATAAATAATTCAAAGATTGATGTCGTTCTTGAATGGACCGGACGAGTCTTTGATGGTATTTTAATGTTGATTTTAAGTCAAAAAAGCTAGGATTAAGGATAGAATATTAATATCAAAAGACAGACGAAAATCGTTTTATAATTCCGATTCGGAATCAAATGGAAATTAGATGATGATGGTGCTAAAAAATTAATAATTTTTTTTTTTTCAACATTTTCTATTATTTGACGTTTTAACCGTTAGTATGGAAAAGGGCTTATAAAGCCCCTCATTGCAAAGAGAGGAAGAAGGAAGAAGGAGGTCTTATAATGTGTCAAGTTTGTGAAAAATGAAATCTCACCCTTTATATAATTTTTTTTTTTTTTTTTACGTTGTTTGAAAGGGTTTCGTGTTTCTTTATACGAGCTCAAAGGGTAGAGTTTTTAATCTGAGAATTTTTTCCCAAAAAATGTCCTTCGCCGCTGAGAGAGAGAGCAAGAGGGGGAAAAGGTTTTTTTTAGGGCCTAAGCAAACACGAGGCAGGTAAGGGTCCAGGCCATCCATCTTTTGGAGCCCCCAGCCTCGCCCAACCCACTGCACCTATAAATTTCGTCTCTCCGGATGCCTCGTTTTTTTAATTGCCAATATCATTCACAAATTATTTCTCTATCGGTAAATTATTTTTTCTTTCATATTATTCCATCTCTCTCATTCTGTTTTCAAACGAAAAGTCAGACCACCAGAATGTCTATGATTAATAATAATTGCCTACTGCTTGAAACTAGAATATTTCACAATTAAGGCAGGGCATTCAAATCACTTGGGCGCTCATATATATAGATATATGTTTCAAAACACCATCTATAATAACTGAAACTGAAATATTATATTGAAAAAAAAAAAGATTCTTAAAATGTTTTGAGTCTATAAAAAATTAATAGTAGCCATAATTAATAAAAATATGCAATTAAAAAGAATTAATAAGATTTCTAGAATAATTTATAAACAGTAGTAGAAATGAATGCTTTTTCTTTATTAAGACAAAATACATTAAATTTAATATATTATTAACTCATTCTTAAATATTCATTGAATTTATAATTTTATTAAAAAAAAATAAATAAATAAATATAAATAATCAATGAAAATAATTTTTTTAATTTCCAGAATTACCAAAGACCTAATCAATTTATAGTCATTATATAATAAGTAGAAAAAAAAAAATTTTATATGAAACACAAGAAATTGGCTGAATAATTTTAACTAATTATAAATCCGGCACCATAGTATTTGACAAGAGTGTATTTTTTAATGTTATTTCTCAAGGATTTAAATATGGTTTATATGGATGGCATGTCACGGAGAAGCAGTTTAACAATGAAAGCCTAAAGTCGTGGTCGAAACGTTTACACGGTTTAAGAGGCGAGTCTCGAAAAACCGTTATTAGTCGATTCAGAAGCTGGTTACTCTAGGCGGCAAGAGATGGCGTTAGTTCTGCCCATAGGGAAACAAGCATTTTAGTCCATTTCATTGGAAAAGTTCCAGCAAATCCTAAATAATCACGTTTAGTTAGAAGACCTTAATAAAATGTGAAGATTATTCTGAATGGATAGTTAATTTGTTTCTGTCTCCTATAGGATTTCTGAATAATTATATTCCCACCCCCCACCCTGTGTATAGATAGTATCAATATTGATTCCCTTAAAGGCCAAGGTGTTTGAATATGAATCTCAGGCAATTGGTTGAAAAAATAAATAATTTGGATACCAAAATGTCTGGATCATTGTAATAATTATTATTGTATCGTTTAAAAGCCTATATTCCCTAAGATGCCGTAGATACTTGAAAAAAAAAATTATTTAATGGCGACAAAAATATTAAGTAGTTTTTAACGAGATATTGATTTTTACTTTCTCTTACCACTATATATACTTTCTCCCCTGAATCCAAAAAAGTGGTTTTCGCAACATGGTCTGTCTGTTTGTCTGTGTGTGTGTGTGTGTGTGTGTGTCAATTTTAAGCATGAAGGAATTGAGCTAGGAGGTTTAAATTTTATATTTAAGTTAGACACCTCCCCGGAGCGTGAAAATAAGCTTTTAATCAAAATCGGCCAAAAAGTACTAGTACTTTACTGATGTACTTTTTCAGTTTTTTCAATTTTCTCAAAATTCGCTCTAACGCTTATGATTAAAATTCAAAAATCAATTATTTTTTAGATGCTCTTTCAAATGTATATTCTCATTTTGCCCTCAAAATTGTTTGAAGCACAGTTTACTCTTGTACTTCATAGAAAGAGGAGAAATGGTTGCCATGGTAACAAAATATAAATATTTTCCCATGTACAGTATATAAATTTTACAACTTGGTGCATTCTAATATATCGGCGGAAACTAAATATATGTCGACATGAAAAATCTGGTGTTACAAGCAGAGAACACAACTTTCGAATACCGAAGGTAAGAGAAAGTTGTGTTCTGTGCGACAGTCACACCAGATTTTTTTTAAGATGTTTTAACATATTCCAAATAGGCCTTTACGTCACTGATCAAACTTGCATTTGAATTGACTAAGATATCTTCAAATTATTCATTCAGCCATCAGCCGAAAATATCTTTAAAAGCATAGAAGCGGAAAAACATAAAGAAATTTTTTTGTTATTTCTTATACAATCTATGATTGGCCACATTTCTTTAAGTTTTTATAAAATAAAATTCGAAATGTCACTAAAAGGGTAAGAAATGAAATATAATGGTTATGATTAAAGACCTAAAGCAGGTCGGTTTAGAATTTCATTCGTTTCTATAATTTAATAATGTTTATAACTAAAAGGGTGCGTTTTTTTTGGGGATTCCTGAAAAGGGTCTATTCCTCTATTATTGTTAAATTTTTTTTTTTATGGAAAGTGTTATTTTTTTAGGTATAGGGTGAGATTTAAAAAACACCCCTTCTTTATGGAACCCCCTGTGGTGTAATATGTGGGAAAACCACCCTTAATATACCTGTCGCCCCTAAACAGACAATTTCAGTTAACACTTACCATTAAATAAACACACAGTTTAGGGCTAAAAATTATAGGCTACTTTAACCTCAGAATGAGAGAACAAATAAATATTCCCGAGCCCTGGCATCTGGCGCGTTCTCTTTTTTTTCCTAATTTTTTTTTCAAGAAAGTTCAATGAAACTGTGAAAATTTTAAAAAGATATTTTAATAACCCAATCATTAAATAGGAATTAAATAAATAAAGATGGTATAGGAAATGATTTAGTCGAGATTTTTTAAGTCAATTTGCTTGTAATTAGAAATTCAAATTTTTTGAAGAATTTAAAACGTTTATCTTCTGGCTATAAATTTGTTGATAGAGGACAAATTATTTTTAAGGAAAGCTCTAGTCTAAAGTTATAATTAAAATGATGAAGAAAAGTAAAACGATTCTAAATCTGACATAAAAATGATTCAGAATTTAAAAAAAAAAAAAAAAAAATACCATTAAAAAGATAATATAGAATATATAACGTATTTAACGAATTGTGGCTGTATTATAATTAGATTAATGATAAAACAAGAGGATGCAGCCAATAATAAAAAGCATCTATTTTGTTAACACTCTTTATAACGTTTCGGCTATGATCAACAAAGCCATCTTCAGCCCTCCAAGAGTATTTTTTATTATTAACATACAAAATAGATATTGTCAAATTAGATATAATACAGATCATATGTATTTAGTCGAATGTATTTTTTATTAAAATTTCATTACCCACAAGAGATTATGAGAGCAAAGCCTTGAATGGCATTCAATATGATCTGTATTATATCTCATTTGACAATATCTATTTTGTATGTTAATAATTTAAAATATACTCTTGGAGGGCTGAAGATGGCTTTGTTGATCATAGCCGAAACGTTCCGAAATAAAGAGTGTTAACAAAATAGATGCTTTTTATTATTGGCTGCATCCTCTTGTTTTATCATTAATCTAATATAGAATATGTTTAAGTAAATATAATTTCAAGCCTAAAAGTAATTAATAAAATAATTATTTTCGTCGCCGTTTCGGGAATGCATCGCTCCCATTCTCAGAACGAAAAAATTATTAACGCAATGGTGGGAAAATAGCGTAGAATTCAAAACGCGATGCGGGGTCGGCGAACCTCACTCTTTCCCTTCAACCCTATCATGCGTTTTGCGGCCTGAAGAAATAGGTCAGGCCGGCCCGTCGCGCGGTCTAACGCCTGTTGAAAAGAGGAAGGAAGAGAAAGACATTTAAAGAACTGAAGGACTGCCTGTCCCAGCTCGGGCATCTCGTGGTCCCCAACCACCCACAAGATGTGGGTCCCTGAGCAATGTGTTCTGCTCACATCAACATACAATTAATAGACTATAAATAAGAACTTGAATAGAAGATCGTGTAAAATGTATGAAAAGAAAGAGAATGCAGCCAATTTAATAATAATAAACACCCTCTTTATTGGAACGTTTTGGAAAGGATCCACCCTGTCATCTTTAGCCTTAAAGAGTTTATTATTCAAATATTAGTATATAAGTGCTAAAGCCCGCCTTCGGCAAAATTTTAAAGTTTTAAATTTCTCTCTCGTTGAAGTTTTAAAGTTTTCCTCTCTAACTCCACTTTTTCTCTGGCCAATCAGCGCCCTGACAGGCACATACACACTACACACAGGAAGTCAGTGGATAGCGCTTTATTTATAGTAAAATGATTTTTTTCGGCGAGCAAACGGTGAGCAAGAATAAATTTGATGCATCTGCTCGCAGAAGGCAAGCAAGGAGGTCCAGGGGGCGCATCCACTTGTATACTAAATAAAGGCTGTACGGTATATAGCAGGGTGGAATCTTGGCGAAACGTCCCAATAATGATTGTTTTTAAAATTAAATAGATGCTCAATTATTGACTGCATCCATTGTATTTTGGAGCAAATATATACGATTATTTTAGATTTTTGTTAATGATTTTATTTAAACTCACCGGTCCAATAGATACAAAATCTCGTATCCTCCAGATATATTAATGAAATTAGGTTTTCATTAACATGAGAAGATCTTAAGTTCTGTATGCCATCTAGTAAGCTCGATTGGAATTACATTAGACGCCTGCTAGGGCCGCAACCTCTCTAATTAGGTCGATTGGCTGATGCGAAATTTTGTGTTTATTAGGTGGCGACCTAGGTTAGTCCGTACGCCGCGAAAGCTTGAAGGCCCTGGTTCGAGTCAAGGGGGGCGCAATTTTGCCCAAACAAAAGACAAACTCATCTCGCAAATTGTCATATTAAACGATATATTGACTGTCTAATTCACAGTCTATTGAGCCTTGATTGAAAAAAATTCATATTTTTCAAACAAAGCTCTAAATAATAAAAAATAATCTATCTAGGAAATAATAAGTTCCTTATTATTTGCTGGCTGATTGTCGCCTTTTACTATACAAAATATAAAATTTTCAAAATAATGATTTTCAAAAGATTTAAGAGATTTACTATTTTTGGTTTTTGGGTAGCCTATTTTTCCTGATAAATCTTGTCGAATAAGGTGCGCGTCTCGAGGTGCTGATTTTGAGTGGTTGCGGCCACAATTTTGAAGCTACCGACCTCAAATTTTTTTTTAATTAAAGGTATTTAAAATTTCTACAACTTATAGAAGCCCTTTTTTTGATTTCAAAATGATTAATCACATTAAATAAAAGATATTAACAAAAAATTCGGTCTATATCTTATAGATAGCTAATTAAATTAGTAATCAATGCGCTAAAGAATAATTAATTTTTTGCATTTAATTAATTTGCTGGAACCTTTCAAATGAAATAGACTAAAATGCTTGTTTCCCTATGGGCAGAACTAACGCCATCTCTTGCCGCCTAGAGTAACCAGCTTTTGAATCGGCTAATAACGGTTTTTCGAGACTTGCTCGCCCCTTAAGATAAAATAAAAAATAATATTTAGTCAAATTTATTTTGAAACGGATAACCCCTGCTCTCTAATCAAAGATTTTATTTTTCAAGTCCACGAGATTTATAATTTATATATATATTTTTTATAAGTCTTTTCGGCATCTTAGGCCATATAGCCTTTCAACGATACACATTATTTACACAAGATATATTACGGCGTGCAGGCATATTTTTATACCATTTAGTATCCAAATGATTTAAATAAATAAATTCATCGGATTGCCTGGGATCCGAATCCGCGCTCCTTAGCTTCCAGTCTATTATTATTGACATTTGTCAACAATTCTAGCCTCTCGGCCACGTTTATATTTTAAATTGCAATATATATTAATACAGTATTATTAAGGAAGATAACAAATGATTTGATAGTCTGCTTGCCTAGCATCCAAAACCACAGTTTGACCATTAAAAATATTGACAGTGTCACTACCTCTAGCTGAGACATTCAAAATAAGTGCATTTTCGCCTAGAAAAAGTGAAAAAGACAATTATTAAAAATTTAAATTTATAGTATATATGGGATGTTAGCACGAAAAGAAGAAATACACCGAGTGTGTGTGTGTGTGTTAAAGCATTTTTTTAGAAAAATAAAACTTTTTAATTTTAGCAAGTAATTGGCCCTTTGGATTCCTAATTATAATAGGTGTATTATATTATTAAAAAGTGTAATAACAATAAAAAAAATTTTCTTCTAAATTATTCTCCTTATACACTAATATATTAATTATATATTCTACTTTTTACTAATTGCATTTAACTAAGACTTATTATTTTTATAATAATATCATTGAAGTTTCTCTAGGAAAGTGAATAATAGTATTAAAAATGAATTTCCTTCTATTGCATGAAAAAAAAGATTTACTTTTACTCTGTATTTAAAAATAAAATATTATGACAATTCTTTTTCAATTAATAATGCTCTAATTCAAATTTTAATTAAATTTATAAATAAATAAAATGAATTAGTAGAGAGTAAAGTAAGATTAAATTTTACTTTTTTACATGACAGCTAGTTAAAGAAATTATATATAAAAGACTCCGCGCACCGCGGTGGAAAAATGTATTGAAAACAAGTGAAAATATAAATATATTTTTTGGCCCCTTTAAGGCCGTTAAAAGCCGTTAGGACACGATTGACTACCGAGCTACTCTAGGCGGCAAGAGATGGCGTTAGTTTTTCCCATAGGGATACAAGGGATTTATTCCATTTCATTTGAAAATATAAAACGTCTCCCTAGATGAGCTTCCCTCCCTCAAAAGCTAGTTATGCCGCCGCCCCTAAGTTACCCGTCTGATTAGAATTCTGGGTGATACTGTATGAAATTGCTAATAAACAAAAATATCCAAATATCAGAAGAAATGATATATGGCTTGAAAAAAATATTAGGCTGAACGCACACCAATTGAGCAAAAACACTCTTGGACAAAACGTTTTTGACTAATCATGCCTAAAACTGTTTTTTTAATGCTTTTCTTTGGGTCAAAGCACACCGAGGAGGCAAAACACAATTGAGCATGATTCGACATCATTGAACAAAATGTTTTGTCATTGAGCGTTTTTGCTCAATGGCATACCGATTAGACAAAAATGCTCAATGGCAAAACATTTTGCCTAATCGGTGTGCGTTGGCATCGGGCAAAACGTTTTGTCATTGAGCGGAGCGTTTTTGCTCAATGGCTGAACATTTTGTCCAATGCTGACGCAAATCTGATTAGCAAAAACGCTCAATGGCAAAACATTTTGTTCAATGCCAACGCACACCGATTAGGCAAAAATGCTTAATGACAAAACATTTTGCCTAATTGGTGTCCCCCAAAAAGTTTTTTATTTTTATGGTGTGCGTTGGTATTGGACAAAACGTTTTTTCATTGAGCGTTTTGCTCAATTGGTGTGCTTTCAGCCTTAGGTTCAAAAAAATGGAAATAATGAATAAACATATGAAAAAGATACCAATCTTAAAAAATATTTGACTACCTGAATTGTCGAATAGTTCAAGTTCTAATATGAATTCAACAGCTGAGCAAAAAAAGGCAATTCTTATATTTATAAAAGGTAAAATTCGAGGGATTTAATAGAGGAAACAAAAACCCTGCTTAATTTCTTCAAAGTGACTACGGCCCAGAACATCACGGAGAATGGCGTAGAAATACAAAAGTCAATTTTCAAGTAGTTTAAATTAATTTTATTAAGGGACGTTATCCAATACAGATAGGAAAATCTCATCGATGCTGATGATAAATAGTTGAATATTTTTTTTTAAGAAATTTTTTCCTAATACAAAAAATATGGTGATCATCGATTATTTTGAGTTCAAAGTTTATTCAAAAAATTTTTTCTCACAAAACATCTATGAAATAGATAAATTAATAAAAAAATATAAATAAATGAAATGTCAATATCGATCATCCGGTCAGATCACGATCTTTCGAATTGGGGAATAGAAAATCGTGAGCTGAGGTATGCAAAAGGAAAGAAAGAGAGAGAAGAATTGATTAAAATGATAATCAAGAGAGAAACGCCATTTCGCCGTCGAACCATTGAGTTCTTCTAGATGACAGGAACATCAAGAACAGAACATCCCGAGCTCCGAAACAATGCACAGAGACAAAAAAGAAACACACACGTGGAAATTAATGATTTCAATTTTAAAATTGATATTCCTCAAGATCTTATCTTCGAATTCCTTTATTAAATGTTAACTTTGGTATTAATCAAATTTCCATTTGAGAATATATATATATATATATTTCTTTTATCTCTTCTCCAGGTTCACTTTTAAATTTATTTTTCAACTTCTCTAGAGATATCTATCTCTTATTAGTGAGTTTGTCATTTGTCTGAGATCCTCGTTTCAAACTCTATAAAAATGAATTAATGAAAAACAAACAGGCTCTGAAGATTAAACGTCAGTTAAAGGTAAAAAAAAAAAAAGTTTGGATTTGGATGCTGCAATGTATCTCTGAGTGGAATTATCGACGCAATGTCAATGCGCTTATGGGTTTTTTCGGGGGGACTATCAGAGGCAACATCTCGATCGGGCGTGGACCATTCCATGCATATCACACACACAGAAACACACATGGTTTCGGTTGAATAACCTTTGAGGCGAGCAAAAAGGCTCGCAACTTGATAATGACACACTTAATCCAAGAACAAATCATCCCCCCTCTGGCCTCCGGTTCCTTCTCAAATCGCCTCGATTGCATGTCCTCCCCGGGCAATAAAATCAGAATCTCTCGAATCAACAGTGATTAGATGAGCTTGTTATGTAGACCTCAATTGAATATCTTCATAAATTTTATTCTTTTTTTTTTTTTAAACCTGTCATTCTTGATTGAAAATTAATTTATCAACACGTTGATCTTACTGTATTTAAATTTATAAAATTGTGATAATAATAGGAGTGTTTTAGTATTGGACTAACAAAATTTGAGTAAAAAAAGGTTGAAATCAAATTTATACCAATTTATCTGGATATCGAGGGGAGGTGGGGCACTCATATTCAGAGGCGTACCGAGACAGTTGGGGACCTGGAGCGTCACTAGATGAGGGGCCTATATATATTTTGTACATATCTATGTATATATAAGTCAGGGGCGTGTATGTAATTTTTTTTCTCCCCGGCCAGAACACATTTTTAAATATCCCGCCCCCTCATATACACAAAAATATTTTTAAAATACCGAATTTGCCTGATTTGTGAGCCTTGAAGAGCCCGGACGCTCTCAAAGACAAATTTTCATTAAATATTTTCTTTTTCATCTGACAATGAGCCCCGAGGAGAGCCAATTTTTTGTTATTTACCATAAAAAATAAAATAAAGTATTTTCAGATTTGGGGCTCTATGCTGTCGTGGGATCTGTGTCAATTTTGTATTATGGTGCACAAAATATGGTTAGTTTACGAAATATATAAGCGAAAAACTGAAAAAAGTACACAAATTTTGAGAATATACATTTGAAAGAGCCTCTAAAAAATAATTGATTTTTGAATTTTAATCAAAATCGTTAGAGCGAATTTTGAGAAAATCGAAAAAAATTGAAAAACTACATCAGTAAAGTACTCGTACTCTTTGGTCGATTTTTGTTCAAAAGCTTCGTGTCACGCCCCATGCGGGTGCCTAACTTAAATATAAAATTTCAACCTCCTAGCTCTTTTCGTTCTTGAGATATTTTGTTCACAGACACACAGACAGACACACACACAGACACACACAAAGACAGACCATGTCGCGAAAACCACTTTTTTGGATTCAGGGGACCTCAAAACGTAAAGATCCATTAAAATCTCGACATCGAATTTTTGACATGAATCCAATACTTTCTCTCTCATATATTAACATATATTTACAGGTAAGAGAAAGTAATTAATTGGCTACCAATTTTAATAAATAAGGACTTATAATAGTGTAATATTTATGGGCTGCGAAAGACAAAAATAATAAATGCTGAATATTACAACCCTAAATGGTGCTGCTAATTGGCTTATTCTAATTAAGATTTTTCAAAAGCCTACGACTTTTGACTATTCATATTAGAAGTGTAACTAAATGGATTTGGATGTTTAATTATCTCCAATTAATAATGTTGTTTATATCTGACAAACGTATAGAAATTCCCTTTAAACTCGAAATAATGTGATTTGTCACGTATTATAAATAATACTTGTAAATAACTCTCTTCATGATTTAATTTATAATCCACTCATTTATGAATTACTAGAAGAAATTACCGATTATTAATACCTTAGGCTAACAACAATTTCCTGTTAACTGTTATTTTCAGCATTGATATTTGATGGCTCTTCAGCCTTAGTGTTGATGGCTATTAAATGACTTATGAAAAGAGCCTTTTCATCTAGCTTTGTCTGACTTTTCTCGTCTGAAAAGCTGAAGAAAATTGATTATTCCTTCCTTCTATCCGTTATTCTTTTTTTTTCTTCGAATTTTTTTTTAAATTTAATGATCATCAAAAAAATTTTCTTCATTCCATTTATAAACAAATGTAGGCTAATGTAACCCTTTCTAGTTAACTACTCCTAAAAAAAGATATATATTTTTACTTTCTCTTACCTATAGGCTATATGTAATTGAAGCTTAATGAGTGATGCCGAGAGAATTATAGGACCGAAACTCCTCTTGCCGAAAAATCAGCGTGGTTGAGGAGTTTCGGTTTTATATGTGTAATATTTAGAGAGAAAGTATTGCAATCATGTCAAAAATTCGATGTCCGGATTTCGAGGTCCCCTGAATCCAAAAAACTTGGATCCCGCAAATTAGTCTATATTGTATCTGTGTGTGTGTGTGGTCAAAAATGACCATTAAGAAAAAGAGCTACAAGATTGAAATTTTATATTTGAGTTAGGCACCCGCCTGAGGCGTAAAAATAAGTTTTTGAACGAAATTGGCCAAAAAGTACTAGTACTTTACTGAAGTACTTTTTCGGGTTTTTTCGATTTTCTTAAAAATCGGCTGTAACGATTTTGATTAAAATTCAAAAATCAATTAGTTTTTACATGCTCTTTAAAAAGTATATCAGTAAAATTTTTCGTGAAAATTGTTTGAAGTACTCTTTACTGATGTACTTTTTCAGTTTTTTTTTTCGATTTTCTCAAAATTGGCTGTAACAATTATGATTAAATTCATAAATCACTTATTCTTTAATTCCTCTTTAAAATGTATATTCTAATTTTGCTTTGAACTACACTTTACTGAAGAATTACAGAATTTCAGATTTTTCAAATTCACTTTCCGGCTCTTCCTTCCATAGAGCCAATGTTAAATCCCAATGCGCATGTTAATTTTGATTTAACTTTTTATACATTTAAAAAAAAATTTTCGGATTTTTATGAAATTTTGTATTTATTTAGGATTCTCTATTGTGTAAAAATATCCAAATATGAGATTAAAATTTTGAAAACTATAGTTTATTTCAAGCAGTCAACATTTAAAACGTAAGTTTGGAACTAAGGTGCTCTGGGAAATTAAATATATCTCGACACAAAAAAAAAATCTGCAGTGCAAGTACAGTACACAACTTTTGATTACTGAACGGTAAGAGAAAGCAATCAGTCACTCCACATTTTTTGCAAACAATTTTAAGAAACAGAAAAACAAAATTTTTATTATTTATTATGTATTATGAGATTATTTTTCAATTTCATAATCAATCTTGAATTTTACTTCAATTTAAATAGCTTTAAACGCACATTGTTTAAAGAAAGTAGGAAAAGTAATACTAGATTCGAAGCAATTAAATAAACGTCGTTGATTAAATATTTAAAGATAATATTTTTTTTATTTTTCTTTATTTATTCACTGAGTAAGTAAGTCTATATGAACATCTTTGGTTATTTAGAATAATGAAATGCAAAAAAGTAACTTTTAAGATGAATCATGAGAAATTACCCGAAATTTAAATTTTTGTTCATTTATTATTTTATTAATTTCCTTTTATATTGATTCTTTTTCACTTTCTCTTACCTATGTATTTATGTAATATTTAGAGAGAAAGTATTGGATTCATGACAAAAATTCGATGTATAGATTTTGATGGAT